>JAODUO010001126.1:60000-87500 GCA_025642075.2 Ridgeia piscesae | reverse complement strand
AGTGGTGCGCTTTATACGTAGTTTATATCAGCCTATTGATACCGAACAATACCATATCTGTATGAAAAAAACATGTGGCAATGGTGCCAATTCAGAGAGCCCAATCAATACCTCTGATGACCCGGAAACAGCCAAGCAGGTAGGGCACAACGACATTGTTGATATTCAATGTGGCTTTATATATAGAACAACGCATTGTTTGTGAATCCGTGAAAATGTTGTCAGGCGCGTGATGCTCAAATTACAAAGTTCTACATGTTGTGTATGCCTTCTACAGGTGATCGGCTACAGCGTTACAAGGTTGCAATTGCAGTGGCTCAGGGGTAGAGCTTCGGACTCTTGACTAAGAGGACC
The DNA here is from genome assembly GCA_025642075.2 of Ridgeia piscesae. Lineage (NCBI taxonomy): Eukaryota > Metazoa > Annelida > Polychaeta > Sabellida > Siboglinidae > Ridgeia > Ridgeia piscesae. The sequence goes on along the minus strand of JAODUO010001126.1, from coordinate 87,146 downwards.
CGGGTTCGAATCCTGTGCTGCGGTGTTAAAACCTTGGACAAGTTTTTTCATTCTACATTGCTCTAGTTCATTTAGCTTCATAAATGAGTACCTGGCTATAGACAGTGACACAGCCGCGTGTATTGCTGACATTTCCCCGCCTGCATGTCTATGTCGTCCACCATCCACCACATCCAGTCGGACTGTGGTGTGGTGGTTTTCCCACTTCCAAACTATTCAAAGTAAACCTGCATACCAGCCCTGACTATCCCAGCTTTGAGTCTCTGTGTTGACATCTCAAATTCGTGCTTCTCTTGATATTTTATTTGTATTTATCCCCCTCCAGGTAACCCAGTTAATTTCTTCGTTGAATTCCAGGATTTCTTGGCAAACATGGCAACCATGCACAACTCCATGTGCACAATCGTATTATTGTCAAGATTTGCGCAATAACCTATCAAGCCCTCTCATCAAACAACCAGCATATCTGAATTCGATGCTCGTCCAGCAAGAAATTCCAGACAGCTACGATCAATCAGTAGTAACCCTCTTTACATTCCTTGGGTGAAAACGAAAGCTGGAACCCGAGCTGTCTCTGTTGTGGCACCAACTCTGTGGATTTCGCTTAAATTAGAAGGAAATATAATTTCATTTCGCAGGCGTTAAAAACCTCTTTAAAGTTTTCTATCCTCCTTCGATTCCTAACACTTTCGTCCATCCGTCGACGACTCGCGCATTGTTATACGATTACGAGATTGATTAATCCGTTGGTTTTGTTGCGCCACTGAGCTCGATCTTCGAGGATATTGGCGCATGAGAAGTCATCATCATCATCATTATTATTATGTGATATCCATATGGATAACGCACATTTACTGCATTATCTATCTGGGTAATCCCTGATTGACTTGTTCTGAGAATACTGATGTTAAGCCTTAGTGAAGGGGGAGTCCTCAGTTTCTGTGTTGTGTTCTTTTCGCTGTTCTTAGCGCAGTGACTAGAGCTTCAGACTTTCGAGTAAGAGAACCTGGGTTCGATCCTGTGTAGCCACATCACACATGGGGCAAGTTTGTTCACTATAATTGTCCAGTTCACTCAGCCTTATAAATAAGTACATGGCTGTGGACATTGGTGGATATTTGTGTACGAATAGTCGTTGCACATTAATTGCAGCGTGGCTGGATGCTTCCCAAAGAAGCCGAGGTGGTGTTTGAGCAGGTCTGTCAGGGAGAAAAGTGTAAAATGCTTTGAGCAATCCTGAGGACATGATACAGTGCTGTAGAAGAACTTGCGTTTCCTTTGTTAGTTTATTCTCCTAGTTCCTCCAAATCCCCACCAATTGCAGTGTTCTCCCCCTGTCCAGACCTCTGTTTTCTCTGCCAATTCTTCCATGCCCAGTTGCTCCACATGCATTGTAATTGCTATTTTATAGTTTATCGTGATTAAGTTCTAGATACTGTTTTGAAAATGCATTTATATGTATTTTACTGTATTACTTATGTATTTTTATGAATGCTGTAAATGTTATTTCCTTGTGGGGAATAATGAAGTTTTGTATCGTATTGTATTATATGGTCACCATTCTTCAGTTGATCTCACCAGTATCTTCCTGAAACATTTCATTCCAGCCTCCTCTCTCAGCAACTCCATTCCTCATTCTCTCTTGTCTTTATTGTGCCTCTGTGTATTAGTACGCTAACATTTTCAGTGGTAGAACTACTCACTAGTCCGTACACTAGTAAAGATAAGGGCGGACTAAACCTTCCTAATAATTAGTCTGGTTGTCTAGTAATTTGTAAAGGTCAATGTGTCTTCCACCCCACCCTACATCGGTCAATCAAGCCTTTGTAGTCACAGTGACCTGAACCCTAACTCATCAACAGGCTGGGGGATGTAACTAAATCCCAAGTCATTAAAACATTGATAAGTATCTTCATTTACTGATAAATGATGACATTTTCTTAGGCATGGCCACCAGCTATGAACTTGTATGGGCATTATTTGTAAGATTAATGGTTCTTTGATGTCTACAATTTTCTATTGTGATATTTGTATTTCCGTTAATACATTCCAGTGGCCAGGTGTATGACACACACCTCGTGCAGTTTGTCTTCAAATATTTCCTTACTGTAATTTCTTAGCGATCTCAATGTCACACCGTTGTGACGACTGATGGGGATTTTCTTACATTTACGTGTACAATGTATTACTTGGTGATCGCTTAAGCCAAGGTCTAATACACCACATTGTGATATTTTAGAAGGGTCTGAGATAAGGATGAGATCTAAGATGGTGGATGTTGCGCTAGTAATCCTAGTAGATGTATTAATAAGTTGGGACATACCAAACATAGACATAAAATGCTTCAGTGACACATGCAACTGATTAGTATGGCAATGCATTTGAGAGTAGTCAATGTTAAAGTCGCCCATCATAATAATTTCTTTGTTTGTAAAACAATTACAGTCCAAGCAACATTGTTCAAGTGTATTAAAAAGTCCATATGCTTGGGTGGACGGTAGCATACACCAATTAAATAGGTTTGGTCTTAGGTAGATACAGCCCACACAGTTTCTAGAGATGTACATATATTGTCTCTCAGTTTAAAAATAAAGTATCTTCGTATGTAAATACAAACATCACCGCTCTCGAGATTTCTGTCACGCCGGAAAATAGCATAGTCCGCAATGTCAATTTCCGAGTCTGTGACCGACGCATCCAACCAAGAATCGGTGATGCCGTACACTCTGTCTGTACCAGTATCCTTGTTTAATGTTTACCGTTTACAAATCCTACTTGCAACAGTATTCGGGCATATATTTAATGCATTTTTGCGAGAATACGATTTACATCAGTACATCATGACATGTATTCCAGTATGTGACACATCTACATTACATACTTTCGCAATATAATCCAGTGTATTTCGTTATGCAGATGCATTTGTACCGGTTTTCATCCAGTAGACAGGTTCCCCCATTCTTACACCGTTTGGGCGTACACCCGTTGACCTCAGCTGTGAACAATAGCACCCAATAAACAATAGCACTGAACATGAATTCAAATAAATGAGCTGTTTAAAACTGATTTATTTAAACAAAAACATCTGTTCTCATGAACAGTTCATCTCGGTTTTGAGACTGGCAACAGAAACACAATGCAATACAATGGAAATCACATGGAAACAGCATACATATACATGCACTCATACACACCCAAAAAATACATACGCACACGCATACACATTAAAATAAAATAAACTTATATTATAGTCAGTGCTCTTAATTAGTTTATTATCTTAGTGATATGGTATTTTGGTCAATGGTGCATTTGATGTACTGTGTATAACAATATTCCCGCTTACATTAATGTTTACACTTTGCAAAACCTACCACCCGTACTTGCAAACGTATTTGTCCATGTATTTGTGGCATTATTGCATGAATACGATTGCACCCAGTACACCATAACATGTATTTGCTTATACGACACTTCCAATACATTACTTACTTTCGCAATCTGGTCCTGAATAATTTATTGCGCAGGTGCAGGTATACCCGTTCCCATCCGGCTGACAGGTTCCTCCGTTCTTACACGGTTTGGGCGTACACGCGTTGACCTCATCTGTGTATATGAACATCTAATAAACATTAGCACTGAACATTAATTCAATTAAATGAGCTGTTTAACTTATTTTATTATCCGATGTATCAATCAATCTGTTTGATGACAAGTTGAATATTACTTCTCGTTTTTGAGACTGACAACAACAGTAAAGAACTAAACAAAATAAACAAATACAGATAAATATTTTATTAAAACCGGTTCTAAATAATAATAATCATCATTAACAAATCTTGTTTGCTTAAATTAAATACGTAGCCTAACAGTATACTATTATTTTATGGTAGTCTCGAAACATGTAATAAGTATAGCGTCGTCGTGGAATGTGCACAGACACATGTCTCACGCATACACATGCGCACATATGCACACATATATACTCATACACACCCACATATACACATATCCACACGCCGCATGCACGCGCGCGCACGCACGCGCGCACGCACGCACGCACACGCACACACACTAAATTGCATCACATCTGTCTCACGGAAATATCAGACAGCGGTTTGTATTTCTCATAGTAACATTCCAATGACGGTGCCACCTCAACCTATTCTCAATTGTCCTATTTTGAATTGTCCTTATTTACTCAATTTTACAATCTGAGCCAAACATAATATGTGTTATTAGGATTCTCGTCGCTCCGGTAATATGTACACGAATATACATATGTAGATGTAACTCAGTAGAGTCAACGGTCATGTTGGTAATAACACTTCGGAGGTTAGATCTTGCCAACATTATTCTAGATTTTGTCTTCACCAATAGACCTTGGTTAATAAAGAAATTAAAGGTACAAGACAAAATAGCAGACTACAGCATAGCCATCATTAATATAACAATTATGCCCAATCGCATACCTTACCCAAAACGTATACATAAGAAAAAACCATCATAGTTTCGTCTACACGACCCTCCTAATCACAACATCATCTCAATAAAATTGTTTTTTAACTTCCTCACCATCTACAATTTCAACTTGTTGTTCTTCGTTAAAACATGGGTGTGAACGGGTCTTACATTCAACCAACCATAACTTTGTAATTAATTGGAATTTAGCAGTTGAATTTTCGATGCGGCCACCAATTAGGTAGTTGTACACATGGGAGAAATGTAACCAATAGCGGAGATGGTAACCGGGGAGTTCGCGTGGAAATGACCCACCATATGACCCATCATCGATTCGTCGTCGTCGTCGTCCTTCTCCTCCTCATCATCATCACAATAAACTTGGTTTTGGACTTCATCATCTTGTACAATTTCAACTTGTTTTTCTTCAGTATGAATATCTTTTTGCTATAATTGTTATCATCACATTTTCATCTTCGCTGTCCTTCTTTCATCATGTTCATAATTATAATATATTTTTTGACATTTTAATTGTCATATTCTTTATCATCTTCATCACCATATGCAATTACATATTCTTCGTTATCATCTACATCGCCCATAACAGGTTATAACTGTCTAACTGCGGATTCAATAGTCCGTGTGTCCGTGGTAATTATTATTACACGTGGTAAGTATTATCACACGTCTTTGTAATAATAACCTGCACGTGATATATGCCTTAAGAGTAAACAAGACGAAGGTAAACCCGATATAAAAATATCATTCATACAAATTTACCTTCGCATCTTGGACCCGAATAATGTTCAGTACATGCGCAATAGAACATCGTTCCTTTCGAGTGACATATGCCGTAGTTATGGCAAGGGTTGCGCAGACACGCAATGTAGTCAACTGTAACGATAAAGTTGCATTGCTATCTTGGACTAATTACAAAAAAGTTAGTTTATTGTATAAGCGTGTAATGTATAACAACGGTTGTATTTGATGTATGTTTAACAGTTGGGTGACACTATCGTAAATTACAAATACAAAATAAACCACGTAAACTTGAATGTTGTTACTATTTTCTTTAAAACATATTCCAACACTTAAAGAAATATAATGTATTGTAATAATATTGTGTCAGTTTGGAGGTTTGTCCGATTATGGGATTAGGATGTTTAACAAAATAATATAACTAGTAATAAACAAATTAAATAGCTATACCAGGAATCTGAATATGCCAATGCAGACGTAAAATGAATTATGCTAATGATTACGATGAGAAAGACGTGGAGAATCATAAGACCAGTAATAAACTTCAGTAGCGCCGAGATCCTAAAGACGCGAAACAAACAAAAGCAAATAACACTAATATGAAAGCAAAATAGATATACGGCTGAGTAAAACAGACTGCAGGTGATTTCATGTGGTGAAAAAAACAAAGGTAATCCTAATTAAATGGGTCGTCAAGACGTTTTTGGACAACATTGAGGGTATGTAACTATTAATAAACTGTGTTTTGGTGAATCGTAATACAGACCATAAATGGTATGATGGGAACGTTGCCATGCGTTGTGTTGACCGAATGCATGCCATTAAAACACGGGTGTAAACGGGTCTTACATTCAATTAACTATAACTTTCTAATTAATTGGAATTTAGCAGTGGTCGTTTCGATGCGGCCACCAATTAGATAATTATACAAATGGGTGAACTCAAATCAATATTGGGGGTGGTCATCCGGGAACCTCTGGCCTAGTTCATGTGGAATAACCCATCGTAGTTTCGTCAATACATCCCTCCTCCCATCAGTATCTCAATAAACTTGGTTTTGTACTTCGCCACCATCTTCATTATATCTTTTTATCATAATATTTTCATCTTCGCCGTCCTCATTTATAGCGTGTTCGTAATTATCATCTTGTTTTTTGACATATTAGTGGTCACATTCCTTATCATCTTAATCATCACATGCAATCACATCGTCTTCGTTATCGTTATCCATCACGCATGAGAGGTAAACAAATCTGTAACTGCATATTCATTAGTTAACATATTGTGGCCTAGTGCTGGAAAAGTTCCACACAATAGTACACATCATTCTTTTTATCGTAATTTTCATCATACATTTATCATCGTAATCACTCACACGTGCCTGTAATCATTGACTCGATTATCTTAACAGTGCTTAGTTTATTGTGGTTTATTCAGAAAATCTTGATGTCATGCATGCTGGATATCTACCTAAATTAAAAAATATTTGAAATTTATCAGTCATAATACAACAGGATTCTTTAACGTATTTTGAAAATGACTTGTTAATTATACGTCTAACAATGATTTCATGTACAGCTTTGGAAGTGTTTTATACAACATTTTGTCAATATATAATTGCTTTGCTTTGCGAAACCATCGTGTCAAAATAATACAGGTTATCTTAACTTAATGAATAATATCCGATTTTCGGAATATCGTTAGTTATTTGTAATGGTTTATAGCGGTTTGCAAGCCTAGCAAAACTTTTATGTTTGCATTTCACTAATTTGCTATCATACATTATGTAATTGTATTTTGATTAGCATTTTCTGCCTTGATAATATATTAATTATGCTTTGGGTCAGAATTTGGCCTCGTGCAACATTTGGCCTCGTGTCGTTTTTGTGTATTTCGGAATATCCATAAACATAAAATATGATTGATAATGAGAATTGTTTTAATTACAATTTCATCCCTACTTTGTAAAATTCATTATATTACATTCACAATATAAATTACCAACAAGTGTGCCCGTACAGGTTGAGGACGTTGAAGGAATTGGGAAGAAACTAATGTCAAAGACTACAGTATTGTTTCGCTTTTACATTTAGTATATTTATATTTTAGTTCAAAAATATTGTTGTTTTGATGATGTTGCAAAGATGATATGAACATTGTAAATTAACTGATAAATTCGTTATACAGTATTAAAGGCTTTAATCCATTTAGTTGTAGTGTGTGTTATATTGTTCGTATGTATATAATTTCATCATTTCTGCTGGTTTTATTTTATATATGGAACCACATCCATACAATTCACCAATAGTTGCATTAATGGGGAGTCCGCCGCTCTGCCACGCGACCATTACGCGCCAAAATGCATTTCAGTCGACCTGTTATTATTAACCTATCAATTGTAACTTATTACAGTTGCCCTGCATAAAATGCCAGCAAATCAATATAAAAGAAACAGTAGTCACCTGAGAGTTCACGGCCAATTACAACTACTTCACACAAATGTGCCATTTGTGGTATATGTGAATCATACGTTGTTTTTGTCCTGATGTATTTGAGAGCATTACCAGTCGCTTTGCACGGACGCTCGAATGTGGGTGTAAACCCAGGCGCAGCGTTAGGATGTACTTCAGTACACCTCGCGTATCTGCCTGTTTGATCACGCACATAGATTGCGTAGCCTTTGAATGTGACCGAATCAAAGTCTGGAAGAATATACAGTCAAATGGTCACCAACTGCAGTAATATCTTGCATGTAGTAATTGATGACAACATATATTAGTTTATTTAGAGTCAACCACAGTGTCATGTACACCGCCGTTTGATATGAGACATGAACGTGTCATACATACAACCTACTGACACGTTGACTCAAACCTTACAGACCGTCAATTAACACTATTGTCAACTCCATCATTGAGTTAAACTCCTGAGTTGTTCCATAGAACTAGCAAACCTAAAACCTCGCTTTAATACTATGGCAAGGAAAAGCCTCTTCCAAAGCAGCTAACTACAATCATTCGCCGTCTAACTATGTGAATGCTACGCAGTAACTATGTTTTACCTCAGTAGTAAAATAAGCGACATGATATGTCACAAATTATCCCGCTACTTATTACAATTTAAACTATGCCGGGGCGGGGGGTGGGGTGAAACTGCAACACATGTGCATCCCTTCTTGCATTATGTTTGATGGTGTATGATAACATATTGAATATGTTACGGGACATTGAAAAACAGGTAATGTAAAGGTGAGCGACATCATGTTATTATTGATATACGTTCTAACCGCGGGAAGTATTTTGCGGTTTCTTTGACTTTCTATGTATTTTTTTACCGAATTGCTCTCTTGGGATACGTTGTTCATCTAAGCCCAGCCTCTCACATCATTTGGATGCAAGCATTCATGGACTAGTTTAGGTAATGTTCCTGCTACGCATACGCACCGTTCTTAGAGTATATGATGACACGTTCAATGATGTGCTCACTCCCAAGTTCAACTAACCACCATGCTGTCTCTTTAGGAAGGCGGTCACTTTCAGCTCGAGCACAGTCTAGAGCGCCCATGGCAGTGTTTCCGTCGACAGCAAGGTCGGCTGAGGCCGAGTCTGAACCTCTGCTACTTGATTGAACTGATTGCGTGGTTTTCTTTTGGTAGGCAATATTTCCTGAAAAATTAAGTCGACTACTGGCGGTGAATCGATGAATTGACATTTATCACTGTTTTATATCTGGTGCGCTCGAATAGTATTGACAGTTGGAACCTAATTTATTGATGTGTCCAATATAAATGTATTGACACACACTGTGTGTCTTATTTGTACGAACATGTCACATGTCATCAAACCTTCCAAAGCAAAGCAACCTTTTTGCGAAACGAGGATTTTTTATTTGTAATTGATGATCGTTTTCGTATGTGGATTCGAAATTGGTTTTATCTTGTGTTTCGACCTATCAAGAGATTTCTTTGTTTGATAATTTAATTATCTCTCAGAAACTGTTGTCAAAGGCTCACCAAACGAAGTATATGCATGTATTGCGTGATGACTTTGGCGCGTTTGCTCTGGTTACACTGTTCCACTAACCTGTCTGACAGCCTGGTTCACGCCATCGATATTCACTAGGATGACCGTCTTCACAACCACCACCGTTGATACACTCGCCCGTGTCGGGATCGCATCCCTTAGTACATCGACAAGGCAGAATGCAATTCCCTCGTGGTCCCCGTTTCTCTGCGAATCGACAGCGGCTTTTATCAAACACTACAAAAGTGAACACAGGATTTGTATTAAAGGACTAATGCTCGATGTTTCATTTTACGAGTGCGACAGCGCAATATCAAAACCACGAGTTCCTGCTATTGTAGCTGTATCTTGGAAGGAAACTGGGTTTATATACTTAACATTGTAGTTGTTCGACCTCATTTTCTATGGTGGTCAACGTTGAAGACCGCGTGCAGTGTTATAAATGTATAACATGTTTACACCATATTTCTTCATTATTTTTTGTCTTGTTTTGTTTCTCGTGTTATGTGTTTTGAAAGAAATTGATTGAGTGATTGACTGATAGAGATATTGATATATTGACTTGACCCACTCGTTCTAGTCAATCTTCCATAGTTTCTTAGCCGATGTTCGCTGTATAATCGTTGTCATTAAATATTGCCACGAATTATGTTAAAGTAAATTAAGGTAATGAACTTTAAACAATCAACATGAAACAAAAACATCAATATAATGAGTATTTAGATAACATCATTTACAAAAACCTATATAACATAAAATCCAAACATAAATTAAAATCGCTGTTATCCAGTCAATGTCTACTTAAACAGCTTAGCCACGTGCACTGCCTCAATCCCAGAGACATGGTGTTTTTAAATGTATTTACTGTGTATATGCCTGTTTGGATTCGTACACATCTCTGCCAGTTGCTAGCGAATAGTAATTTCCGACAATAAGTCGTTTTTTCTCCATCACATATTCGCACCTTTATCGTACAGATGACGTTTCATGGGAATCATCGTATACACATATGTGCATATATTTTGAAGTTTATAATTAAAGGTGGTCACAGGAAAACGGTATATAACGTGTCATGTGACCACTATGCAACACAACTTAATTTTTCTAAATGATTATTTTCCCTACACTGTTACGTTGTTATTGTTGCAAAATAAATGTGATTTGATCTTGATTGCTATCAGAATGTCACACATAATTTTTATTAACTAGTGTGAACCACATTGATAAATGAACAATAACAGTAGTGTTACAATGAAGTAATTAAACTACTTGCAAAATAAAAAGAACGATTATAAATGAACTTATTTTCTTTGTAACTGTGCAGTTCATGCACTACACCAGGTTCCCAGTAACATGCATATAACACGTGCGCATGCTTGACGAAGATTACCGCATCTTACATCAGACGCACCGAAACAAAACTCCAATGATATGTATCTTATCTACTATCTATCTATCTACTATCTATCTATCTATCTATCTATCTATCTATCTATTATATATATATATATATATATATATATATATATATATATGCATCGCAACTTATATTTACTATATATAAATATATATATAATATACATATATGTATATATATATATATATATATATATATATATATAATATATATTATATTTTATATTACTCAAACATAAGTATCGTTGCAACTGACCGATATATATATATATATATATGTATAATATGATAATATATATTATATTATATATATAATATATGTTTGTATGTATACAGTATATATATATATACATATATATACATATATACATATATACATATATATACATATATACATGTTTTTGTGATATATATATATATATATATATATATATATATGTGTGTGTGTGTGTGTGTGTGTGTGTTTGTTTTTGTTTTTGTTTTTGTTTTTGTTTTTGTTTGCTGCTCCACGCATGAATCTACACAGTTATGGCCGCAGGGTGTTTGTTTGTGCTTGGCCGACATTATGGAACTCTCTCCAGTGGTAACAACGCAACATCTACAATATCAGGCACTCATTAAAATCATTAAAACATTGTTGTTCTTAAACAAATTTAACCAGACTAAAATCAACCTAGGTATTTTTTCATGTATAAAGTGATTATTAATGTATAGTTTAATTTATCTTCATTTTACTGATATTGATAGTTTAATTTATCTGAGGTTTATTAATGTGTAATTTCATTTATGTTAGGTTTAGTAATCTTTTTAGTAACATTTTTAACTTATATAATATAATCTATGTATTTAGTAAATAGTCTCTCTTCTCTTGAATGCATTTGCAGTTTTCTTAGAAGTTTGTCTATTTGCCTTATTGTCTGTTATCATCCTTGAATGGGGTGCTATTCCCAGAATTGACTGTGGCTAAATAAAGTATATATATATATATATATATATATATATATATATAATAATATTTTATATATATATATATATATATATATATATATATATATATATATATATATAAATTGGTGATGCAGTTACAATTGATAATACACATTAAAATTATAATAATACTAGTCACCACTAAATTTATAAATTAATAAATTAAGTGTACAAATAAGTACAATAAACAAGTATAATACATAAATAAGCAGGAAATATATTTAAAAGTTTTCTTTTGCAAAGACTGAATATAATGACATAAATTATATTAAAATCGGTAAATAAATTAGATTAAATAAATCAGTACAATTACATGAAATAAAAAATTACTCATTAACATTCAGAATTAAAATGGCAGAGGGTTTAAACGATTTCTTGAAAAGGTTCGTTTTAGCTAATGGAACCTTTAGATGCCTCCCTGATGGAAGTTTCTGAAAGGTTTCACTCACAGGTTGAACAGGAACTCGTATAGTATTTGGGTGGCTTTCCTTTTCAGTGCAGCATTATATATTATATACTAGACAGCTGTTTTTGTTCGTTGCCAATAAACTTGCTAACTGCGTTAACAATATGGGCAATCTTTATTTTATTCTTGTCACTGACATTGCCATACCATGTAGTGATATTAACAAATAGAACGCTCTCTGTTAAACTCCTGTATACATGTTGGAGAATGTTTGCCTAACATAACAACTTTTAAGCTTTGTCTGTGAGAAAAGACGTTGCTGGGCTCTCTTGTATACATAAGCCACATGATCACAGAATGATAAGCTTTCATCAAGTAAAGTACCTAGTTATTTGAAGCTCTTGACTACTTCCACTTCTTCACAGTATCACATTCATTTGGAGTAAAATGTAAACACTATTTTAATATGTATCCGAACGGATGGCGTTCAAGTAAAAGTTCCATGTTGTCAATAGGGAAGTCTAAGAAATAGTCTACAGCTAGTCAAAGTATTATGCAATAAAAATAGTTACATGAGCAGTCCAGTTTGATGTGTCCGGCCGTGCATACACATCCGCAAAACGTGCTGTTCTTCAGACATGTGGCTCCTTCTACGCACAGATTGTCTGTAAAAAACATTATTTCGTGCATGAGCCATGACTGCAAATATTGAGGTTGATTCTCAACTTTAGGGACTAATTGCCCCTATGATTTTCAGTTACATTGATATCCGACATGTCCAAAATACGTGATGGGCATTTCAGAAGGGTAGCTTAATACCGTTTTACGTCATCTTTTAACATAGCTGCCATTTAAAGGTGAAATCGAGCTATTCATATATATATATATATATATATATATATATATATATATATATATATATATATATATATATATATATATATATATGGTTCTCAGCTAAATCTAGCAAACTGATCTAAATACCTTCAGAAGTCATTTGCCCCAAACAATTGTAATGTTGTAATGATACAAATTAATAATTGTTAACTCTCACACGAAACGCTTACGATACAATTACTCTGAAAACGGGGCGCAAATCTGCGAAACTGAGGGAAAATGCCGAAACCATCGCATGCACCGCAAGGAACATTGTCTTGACCTAAATGTTTCCTTGTTTACATAAATGATTTAAGAACGGCTGTTCCATTGTTGTAGATGACATGTAGATGATGTACGTTATTTGAAATATGCGACAGAAAGCGTACATCTTTTATACAAGAGCTGCTAGATGGACAGAACAGAATGACATGCAAATTAATTCGGAAAAATCAATAGAAATAATCATTAGTTTTGCACAAGATGGCAACTTCTGAAGTACTATCCCGAATATAAAGAATGATGGGAGGGATATAGCATAGGTTTGCCATGCCAAACTGTTAGGTGTGACCTCATTGTGTTGAAAATATTAACCCAGGATCTGACATGGAACAAACACGTGGAAATATTGTGAAAAAGGCAGATAAACGATTGTACATGTTAAATCAGTTAAAACGTGCCGGGATTACACAGAAAGATCTGGTCAGTGCATATGCTAGTGTGGTGAGACCAGTTTTAGAATATACATGTCCTGTAAGGCACACTAACTTGCCCCAATGTTTTGTCTGACAATTCTGAAATTATTCAAAAAGGGCATTCATATGTATTTTTCTGGAGCGCGGAGATACTTAGACGTGTTAACTTGGATACATTGAATGTAAGACGGGAAAGCATTTGTCAAAACTATGTTGATAAAATTAAAGTCGGCACACATAGAATAAATTATCTCTGCCTGACAAAAATACATAAAATTAGACGAGGAAATGTGTACCCGTTACCAGTTACTAGAACATATAGATTCCGTAACTCCTTTATACCGTGGGCTTTATACAACTGCCAGTGTGGTGGTTCCAGATTCGACCAGTCCATGATTCGTCTAAACGCATATCGCGCAGGCGCGCGCATGCGCAATGATCGCTTTTACTGTTCTGACGCGCTCTGACGTAGTGGCAACTGCATACGTCATGCCCGGGCCGAGATTCGACTAAATAACACAACAAGTAAAATGATCAAAAGTTAATCCAATTTTTATTTAAGATGTGCGTGATAACAATATTATTTCAATACTTGATGTATTACTAACGGAAACTACGTTAGTAACAAAAGCGAATCCTGGCTCGGTAGCGGTCCCAGATTCGTACGAATCATGGACTGGTCGAATCTGGGACCACCACACCAGTAAACAAGTCTATTACTACGGTGTGATTAGTGGTATCACATGTATTTAAATTATATTATGTTTTGATGAGTTAATTGTATTTTATTGTATAATGTTAATACAACTCAGTTGTGTTGCCAATAACACTTGTGTTATTATTATTTACATAGGAATATCTTGCAACTCATTTGACGATTGTTTCGACCTACAAGCCAACCTTATAGACATGAGCGTTATATTTGTGATACGAGTTATGTCAACGATGAAGTCACGATACCATATGATCACCTAGCTCATTAAATGTCACCTTTCCGCGGGAGTCAGTATACATCGGGTTTAAAACGAACTTATATAATACAAATGTATTTTTCTATATTTTGTAATGTTGTCAAATGTTATATATACTGTTAAACTATCCACTTCTCTCTCTTCGATTCCTCTCTCCACGACTCTTTGTGAGCTTGTTTTTGTTTCACTGCACGCCAAGAAACGTTTCTTGGTTTTTCTAAAACCTTAGGTTCGAATTTGTTCAAAATAGCATTACTCCTGCATTATGATATGTTATGCAATGGCGCAGATTCTAGAAATTGTGCCTATATACTTGGTGCAAAGTTTGGACAGGGTGCGGTTAAAATCGATTACATCGGCAGTATGTTATACATGTCGTGCCACGAAGGGTACAATTGCCTGTTTAGGGCATGGTGTGGGGATACACATTAAAACACTATTAGAGATTACTACGATATAGATAAGTTGGTGATAGGTAATCGTTACGTTGACAATTTAATTTACATGTTATATTTAATAATAATAATAATAATAAAAGCATTTATATAGCGCCATAAATGCAAGTTACCTTGTTCGAAGGCGCTGTTGCAATAAATCATAGAAAGAAACTAAAAGTTAAAAATCATAAAAACATGGCATCAAATATTGAAATAATTTTTCATAAAAATACACATACTTATGATTATTAAAACATACTTATAATAATAATACATAATACTAACAGCAGCCCAGAATAATAAACAAATAAGTAAATCCTAAAAACGTAAAAAGTCCGTCAATGTTCATGAGTAAAAAGCTCTTTTGAATAAATAAGTTTTAAGGAGTCTTTTGAACTGGTATAATGAATCACATGTTCGCATATTGCGTGGTAGATCGTTCCATAAGTGAGGAGGAGCAATGCAGAACGCTCGATCACCGAACTGGCGAAAATGTGCCCTGATGACGATCGCAATGTTCTGATTGGCTGGTAGAAGTCGAGCAGATCGGAGAGGTAGCTAGGCGCAAGTAGATGACTGGCTTTGTACGTTGTTAGTATGATCTTGTATTGAATATGATATCGCACGGGGAGCCAATATATAGTGTATCAACCAGGTAGAAGAGTATACATAACATTTATATGCTGGAACCACAGGTGAAAGTGATATTAGTAAATCATTTATATATATATATATATTGCTGTAAAACGGAGCATAGTAACGACAGGGGGTATATCTTTGTTTTGATGCACCGGTATCATACCTAAACAGTTTTGAAAGCGTTATTTTAATTTTAGGGCAGCCATGTTTAACATGGCGCCAAAGAGGTATAGTCTAATTGCAGGATAGTGAACCTAGAAATTGTAATTACGCTAAGTTTGTTTTTTGATTGATATGTATTCACATGAGTGTATGGAAGATGTTGAGGTTTGTTGGCACTGGGCCAACTTCGTGTTAAATTAGAAATTTCCAAAATATAAACGGACTAGTACCGGAGATATGGCGCTTTATAAATACTTGTAATAATAACAATAAAATAAATAGAATAATTAGCATTAGTTATGCTATTTAAGCTGGATCCAAGTGAACGTTTGAATTAATACGCGTAGAATCATGTGTGATAGCACTTTTCTATACAAGTTTGACTCGAGGAATTCATTTCTGATATTTTTGTCGTGATTAAAGATCAAGGTCAATGTATACAATCAAGGTCGAGGTCATTTTTGGCTCAGAAGTGTGGAAATTTACTTAACTTCCCCACTTCACTTCACGTAATTGACAATCAAACAGACAATCAACGGTTTTATTTAAAGTTAATTTTACAAAACAGAGACACACTAGCCTGTGGCTAATATAAGCAAGTGTAAACATTCATATTATCCATCCAATGCTGAGTATTGTTCTTATAAATCATCCCGATCTACATAATCATCATCATATTCATGGTCATGCTGGTCATCCTTTTCCTCCATCTCCTCATTTTCACGGTAACAGCTACAATTGCCTTCTTTGCAAGCCTTATCCTTCGCTCGACAGCGGCAGCTAATGCCCTCATTAGAAGCGGTGGTCCTGGTGGACCAATGTCAATGCTGGGGCAAGTTATCCCATCGTCTATTTTCCAACCATACTCTGAGATGGAGACATCTGGAGGACCCTGTTGGTCAGCTGCCTTCCAAAGAAACTTCTGCAGGTGAGCACGTCGCACGTGGAGGTAAAGGTTTGTGTCAGTCGGAGGCAGTAGCATGTTGCGCAGTGGCTTCCCCTGTTTGCGGGTGTACAGATTGTACCGAGCTTGAGTCATCAAGGTGCGCGTGGGGTGTCCACACAGTGCCGAAAAGAAGTGCTGTCCAACTGCTATGAGGTTCGATTGAGTGGCACTGTCCTCACACAGCATGTCGAACAGCCCTGGGAAATTGCCTGCTTTCAGTGTCTTCAGAACAGAGGCCTTGCTTTTGCCGAAGGGGTAGGACACAGTATCACAGCCGCGTAGTGCAGGGGTTCTAAATAGCTCTGAGGACACTGTGTCCCATAAGTTAGCACATGTGGCGCTGATATCAAGGACAACATCATCACACTTCTCCATCTGCGCAGCAACACGAACCTGTAGGTCGTAACGCCACGTCCTATAGACCAGCAGCACGAAACTGTCGCTATCGTCGCTGAGAATTATGACCACCTGACGACCAGCATCGGCGGCTTGAAACAGATAGCTGATGATTGTGATGTTTGCTTCATCGTGCAAGAAGACGCCATCATCCCTGCTCTCAACTGACATCCCACACCCCAGGTTGAACGTGCTGAGAAGTCGTGACAGGCCACACTTGTTATGTTTGTTCTTCATCATTGCGTTACGACTTGGCAGAGGGCTGTTGAGATCCAGGTTGAATGTAGAGGAAACAACACCAGCTCGCCGCTGCCTCTCATGGTCCTTAGCCGATATTTCAGTGTAACGGTCAAAAACGATGACTTCCTCTGAAGCATCACACAATATAAGCCGCTCTTTCAGTGAAGGCAACCATACTCATCCATAAATGATGGAGGGACAGCACATAGCTCATACCCAAATATTGGCAGGAGTTCCATCTCGCGCTGTTTACCAACTACCAGAAGACGGAGAAATAAGGACTCTAGGTGGAACACGATCTTGTCACCAATTGTGACACCTCGTTTCAGATGTTCCACAGTATTCACTGGCGAACTGACCTTTGCATGGAATCTGGTTGGGAGTGAGCGAGTTGCGGAATGCAGTTGTCATCGTCCCACCAAGTGCCAAGGAGTCTGACACATTGACCATCGTTGGAGCCACTGATCCATTATGGATGTTGTAGAGGACATCACTCTCGGTATCGAGGGTGTGGGGACATTTTCTAAGTTCAGTACTGATGCGCTGACGGTCTTCTTCATCATTCTGCAACTTGTGTTGAGGATAGTGTGATACCATTCAGGCCCCTTTTCCGAACTTTATTGCCGTCTGCTCCCTGAACTGATCGGCAGAGACAGTATTCCAGCTGCCTGCCTTGTGCCTGTAGACAAATGCACCGGAGATAAGGCCGTTCTTGGCCTCGGCAGGCAGGAGCACTGATATCTCAAGGCAGTGCCACGAAAGATACCTTGCATAGCTGTGGTGTCCAACGATGAACACGTATGGTAATAGACGCTTGATGCAGGGCTGCTGTACTGTTGTACCTAATGTGAGGAAGTTCAGTAAATTTCAAACATTTAAAACCAAATATGACCTTGATCTTGATTATATGCATTGACCTTGACAAAATATCAGAAATTAATTCCTCGAGTCAAACTTGTATAGAAAAGTGCTATCACACATGATTAATTCTAGGCCTATTAGTTCAAACGTTTTACTTGGATCAAGCTTAATTAGCGTTAATACTGCTAATTAGCTAATAAATTTTTCCCAAAGTTGACCCAGTGCCAACAAAGCTCAAAATCTTCCAGACACTCATGTGAATACATATCAATAAAATACCTTACAGTAATTATAATTTCTAGGTTCACCATTGAAAGGATACATCTGGATACTAGACTAGTAATACGCTACGCTTCTGAAATATCGATCACCATTTTCGGACACCTCATAATTATATCAATGTAACTGAAAATAAACTATTGTCTGCCTCATGTACTAATCCGGAAAAATAAGGTTGCATTGCATTTTCGCATATGTATATTCAACATACCATTAAGCCGACCACAAAGACGATGTACTTGGCGTGTATAAATGTTCATGCTTGATTTCCTGTTTCGAGTTCACTGTGTGTGTGTGTGTGTGTGTGTTGTGTGTGTGTGTGTGTGTGTGTGTGTGTGTGTGTGTGTGTGTGTGTGTGTGTGTGTGTGTGCGCGCGCGCGCGTGCGTTCGAGCGTGCAGCCGCTAATGCGTGAACACATGCATGCATACGCGTTCGTATGCACGTTTATGCCGTTCTAATATAAACGTGAACAGATTCTTCTGTAATATAGCCACATTCTTCTCATACTGGCCCGACTGCATAATAGTCAAGCACACGTTAATTTCGCCTTACTAACAACATCTTGCGGTAACCGAAAGGAAGGGTCTTGTGGTCAAAAGATTTAATAACCAAGTGTGTAAATTTTAACTAATAAACTGTATCATTAATAGTACCAAATGGAACATTTGCGCTACAAACACATACATTACATACCTACACTAATATTACCGTGCATAATGATTAATGCGGCTATTTTGAATCAGTTGTACTAGCTTGTCTTCGCAGTAGAGGAAACTCGCAGTAACATTATTAACATTTTAATTGCTGCTCAAACAAATTGTGGGACACAATTTTTGGAAAATGTATGGTAGAGATTCGGGACACTTAAATACGAAGATTTTATGTAAGACTCATGGAAGAATCTGCTCAGCCTCAGGCTCAGGTATTTTGTTTATGTTAGACACGTTTTCGGAGACAATACATTTTCGTAGCCTTTGCCATCGCCGTTACCTTCACGGTTACCAACTTACTTGCGTTACATCCATGCACTACTATACAAATAATGAAATATAATGTAAATATGATTAAACACATGCTAAACGTAATGTTGCAATCCGAAGGCTCGCGCTATCCGAAGGCACGTCTGCGTTAATGTCGCATGTCCGGTGTTGTGCCGTAATATGTTCCGTTGTAATTATACGTATAATGCTTAGTCCAACGTTGTGTATATTTGTTTATATTAATAAAATGTTGTTACATTGAAACACACTAAAATACACAAAAATGAAAACATGTCAATGTTAGTTTATCTACTAATGTATCACCCATAAGTCATAAGATGCTGCATCGGGTAATGAAAATGTGTCCACAATTAGTTGTACGTAGACATTTATTGTTTTAGTTATTTTCATTATCTGAAACATTTAGAGGATATGTTACCATGATTTCGCACCCCTGTAGGCATATGTGCGCTGGCCTAAGGACAGTTTGTATGTCTTAACGTGGATATTTACGCAGCTGCGGGTGTGATAATCGTGCACACTGTTGTTTAACATGATCAGATGAGTGAGGTAGCCAGTACGTGAGTGAAATAACGTATCCGATCATCAACTGGCAGCATTCTAGTACAATATAGCCTGGTGGCACACCAGTTGTTACCGGTAGAGGGTGTGACAACACGCTCTTATACTTCACACATAGGTAACGTTCGCTAAGACAAAACCTGAACCAGGCTAGCTCGTATCTGTGACAAGCACACCAGTCAAGTTTGAGTAAAATCACGAACATGTATTCACATTATTGTAACAATAACTCCAGTGACAGTTTCAAATAGCAGCAATGCCCGGTATATATATATATATATATATATATATATATATATATATATATATATCCAAGCTGGGCCTCTTCATACAGACAGCGCCCTCACACGGATGGAATCAAAACTTAAAACAGATATCGTATTAAACGACGAGACGTCCGAGATTGAGCTAGATCTGTGTGCGTTTAGTCCCATTGGGGAGTGTCCCAGCTCCTGTCTAATAGCTGGGGCATTATTATACTAGTCCAGTAGTATAGACCAACAAATAAGTTGACGTATTAAGACCTACGAGTTTGTAATAGAAAAGTAAAATTAAATCACGATTTATACTAAGCGAAACCCATTTAGTTCAGCAATTCTACGCCTCGGAAAGGTTCAACTTAAAACAAATTGCAATATAGTAAGTTTGAAGTCATGTTTAGAGTATATGTTATGTTTTTATTACCAGAGTCCACCAAAATACACCTGGTGGTACATCGTCAGTTTCACATGTTGATAAATGTTTCACTGAAACGTAGTCTTGGGGGACACGTAATTCATGTGAAGATCACACGTCAGCAGAATAAACTACGATTTTTAACCGTCATGTGGGCATAGAGTTCCAATAAGACTTAAATTCATACATGTTCATGTTATTTTAGTCAAAATAGGCGAAATAATTCTTCTAATAAAAAACAATCAATTGCAGATATGTCTATTGTAAGTATGTTATCATTTTTAACAGACTGACTTAACTCCTAAAAAGACGTAGATTCAACATACTGAGCAGACTAACTTATACATCATAGACGTAGGTTGTGGCCCCAAGAGATACACATACCTGGCTGAGCACACTGACACACATCAGAAACGCACATACCCGAGCAGAATGACTGATACACATTTGCAACGCACATATCTGAGCAGAGTAAATTACGCACCTCTGGAAACATACATACCTCAGCAAACTGATTTGTAAACACACATCAAGAGACGCACATACCGCATTGTCAGCATTTACTGATATTCTTTTCGACGCGTCTGGTCGAATATCAATTTTGGCCTGCCATCAAATGCTGCATTATCAACAATCACATTTCTGTCGCATACATTTTTCTACGCTCAGATTCGATTAACCTCTGTGGTGGGAAAGCTATTTTGATAATTTCAAGGGAACCGCAATTAAGTGATTGACGTGAACATATCATCAGATTCGGTTATATACACATGGACAAAAACATCCCGGGCTGCAGTGGACGCTTGATGGCTCATTATGGTGGTCACATGCTTGTGGATGCTGGTGTAACTTCTTGGCTTATTGCAATGGCAAATGGCTCTCCATTGACAGGCACATGATGACACGCAAGGAGCGACAAAGGACCAACCTGACAGAACAGCTATCAGCAAGGGAGATTTAAAAGATGCCGCTAGTTTGTTTGACAATTTATAATTAATGTTGATGCCTATCTACGAAATCATTGAGGAGGTATGGTCAGCTGAAAACTTATGTAGAATCAGATATAATTTATAAACGAAGGACAGAAAGAAAACTTGGAGCAATCACGCACCGCATGTTTATGACTGTAGTGCATGGACATGATGAAGATCCTCGAAGATTCATCAAAGCAGAACACACACTGTTCCTAAAATGCAGCTATACTTCCTAATTGATGGACACACATCGTACGGCAAATGTGCATATTGGAGTACGTAACCAACACGCTTGAGTTGCAGAAGCCAATCCCACTTTATTTATTACTGTTATTTAGTATGTTATATTCCCAATATGATGTCAATATGTTTTATGTATCTGTATGTGTCTCACTGTCTATACAAGGACCACAGCAGAAACGAGTGCTTGTACCTTTTTGTGTCATTCTTATATTTAATATATTTTGAATATCTTGTATGTACATTTATACAATGTTTACATTTTATATTGAAAAACTCAAACAACACCCCGATGTTTACATGAGTTTCAAACTAGCAAAGGATGTAGGTCTAATCCGCAGGATCATTACTGGACAGACCTTCTATCTTATTTAATAATCGAGAAGGTATTGATGCATTGTGAAGACAATAGACTGTATAATACATGTGCGTTGACTTAAGTTCTTACTGTCTATATAACTTGATATCGTTACCCACTGGACTCTGTGCTGCATACTAGAACCTAATATTGCAATGAGTGTCGGACCAGTGGCGTAGCCAGGATGATGAGTGGAGGGAGCCATCCGACATTCAACAAAATTATATATATACTATACATTATATATATATATATATATATATATATATATATATATATATATGTATGTGTGTGTGTGTGTGTGTGTGTGTGTGTGTGGTGTGCGTGTGTGTGGTTGTGTGCGTGTGTGTGCGTGCGTGCGTGTGTGTATGTATGCCTGTTACTTAAATCTGGCATGGCAATTAAGTTAACTGACCAATATAGCTAGCCGTTCAGCAAACATATATCCATAGGCTTCAAAGAAAAAAGACTTTCCCAAAACTACAGACATAAAACATGACAAATTCCAACACGTAGTCACTTACACTGATGAAACAATAATTAAACATGCACAATGAGGCATTGGCGTTCAACCAGCAAGTTCACACTAGTTATGTGTAAATTTGCAGCTTATTGAAATGTGTAAATTCACGATAGGAAGTTCCAATTACGCAGTGCAAAATCGCGTAGATAAATCGTTTTAGTTATACTGAGGCTTACTACAGCGGCAAACGTTTGGAGGAAATTCGGAGGGGTGGTGGGATATAAATGCATATTATGTTGTAATTGTAGACGAAATTGGTGAGGAGTAGGTGGATATGGACCGGTCATGTGGAAAGAAAGGGAGATGGAAAGTGGCAAAGAGAACAGATGCCCAGAAAGTGCTGATGAAAATGAGGCGAGGAAGACCGAGATTGCTTTGGGAAAACAGTGAGAGAGAGAGAGAGAGAGAGAGAGAGAGAGAGAGAGAGAGAGAGAGAGAGAGAGAGAGAGAGAGAGAGATTGAGAGAGAGAGATTGAGAGAGAGAGAGAGATAGAGAGCAACATATAGAAGGAATTGGAGAGTGTTGATAGAAAACATAGCGAGATAAAACAGACGAAAGAGAAGAGAAAGAAATAAACGACGGAAACGGAAGCCATGGTTATCCTCATCCCTAACGTCAGTGAAGCCACAACAACAGTATGCAATTTGATCTTAGTTTAAAAATCCGGCTACTATTAATTTGAATAGTCGTGTTGATGTGTGTGTGTGTGTGTGTGTGTGTGTGTGTGTGTGTGTGTGTGTGTGTGTGTGTGTGTGTGTGTGTGTGTGTGTGTGTGTGTAGTGTGTGTGTGAGTGTGTCTGTGTGTGCGTGTGTGGCTGTGTGTGGATATGATATTATTATATATATTATATATATATATATATATATGCATATATATATATATATATATATATATATATATATATATATATATCAGTCATTTGTCATCACGCATATAGAAAATAATTACATTTTCCTTGCCTTGTGATATCTTGGGCTGCAGCCAGCTGGGTGCTTACCGCCTACTAACAAAATGGAAGATTTTTGTACTTTGGATAGTTAATCCTATTTGAATGATGACACATGTCTTTGTCAAAAAGTAAGACTGGGAAGGGATGTCTTACACAGATATCCCTATTCCACCTTCACTTTGTCACTATATGTAGCAGACAGTCAATTTTTGGGCCTCATCTCCTAATCATCTAGGATTGCCCCCGCCCTTTAGCAACACCACTGAGTCGGCGCGAGAACAGACGCCACTAAAGACATGATCTCGATAAGAGTTACTTGTCTTCACTTGGCATAAGTCGAGGCGAGACCCGGTATCGATTCCCCACATATCAGCAACGATCTGCAGTAGAGTCATCCAAGACGTGGCCGGATGACACACCGGAGTGATATGTCCGCGCAGAACGACTACAGTATCGACATCTAGCGGTAGCCATCTGGCAAATATC
Source organism: Ridgeia piscesae (assembly GCA_025642075.2). Lineage (NCBI taxonomy): Eukaryota > Metazoa > Annelida > Polychaeta > Sabellida > Siboglinidae > Ridgeia > Ridgeia piscesae. Next base: position 62,826 of record JAODUO010001126.1, on the reverse strand, counting down.
ACCCATAGTACGGGAAGAGGAAAACCAACAATTTCGCTTCGAACTTGACTGCTGAAGGTTTCATATTCATTTCTTACTCGAATATAACTAAAATAAGTTCCATTTTTTATTTTGTTGTCTACCTTTATTATGCATTCACAAATTAGTTCATTTATAAACATAACGTTATAGTTTCTATATGAATCTGAAAACTCTGACGGCATTATTTCCAAATATGACCATTTCCAGAAATCAACTCATGTAGGTGTGTTCGTAAGTGAGGTAGTCTTGTTGACAAGCCCAGCGGAAACAAATTATGATTTACAGATGTTTGCTTTTTATTTCAGTTGTGCTAATCGGACGTTGTCTTTACTTGGTTTCTATGCATGTTCTTCTTCATCACCCTCTTTCTCCTCCTCCTCCTCATTTCTTACCCGTTCGTCTTCTTCTTCTTCGTCTTCTTCTTCTTCGTTTGTAGCACGCTTTCTCCGTATTTTCCTTGAAAGTAAGATCGATACTCGTGATACTCAACATGAATGTGTGGCCCGTCATACATACGATTGTATAAAGCGTCTTGGACCTATGAGCTGTCATAATAATTGAAATAGACTAATATATATTCAGAAAAATAATAGAATTGGTACTTAAACGGAGGGTGCTAGCTCTTTTGCCCATAATTTGAAACGGGAAATTTGCTGTCTAGTACGTGTGAAAATTAAACATCTTACATTAAACATTGCTTATTGAAACAGAAGACATGGAATAGTGTTATAACGTTTTCGATTCCGAGACTAGCTAACTGGACTATGTAGGCATTGGTGACGAATGGCTTTTGAAGCTGTGCATGTATTTCCAATTAAATGTATAGTAAACGCGAGCGTATGTATTTGTGTGTGTGTATGTGGACGCGCGCGCGCGAGCGTGTGTGAGCGTGCATATGTGATTGTGTAAGATAGCCACTTACAAATACAGAGCCGTGATTAGAAGAATTAATAGAGGTAGCAGCACAATCAGCGAGATTTGTAGTGAAATCAACATCCATGCAACAGTGCCACTTGTTGGCAGCATTGTTACGTTAACGGCTGGAGTTAATACCAATTCTGAAACGTTAGACAGTTAGGTGTGCAATAAATACCTTAATGTAGATTGTCGAACTGATATCATACAAATAGTTTACACGCTCCAATCAACCATGCGTGTATTAGTGTATAACATTATGCAATTTACTCCAAGGCAAGAATGTAACACCAGTCACGATCCGATGTGATAGGTACGGCGCGACCGCGACGCGACGCGACGCGACACACGACACGACACGACACGACACGACACGACACGACACGACACGACACGACACGACACGACACGACACGACACGACACGACACGACACGACACGACACGACACGACACGACACGACACGACACAACACGACACGACACGATACGACACGATATACATGATATATATATATATATATATATATATATATATATATATATATATATAGTTATGTCTCATCACTGGCTGGTGAACTGTTACGATATCTCTACTTATTATATATATATATATATATATATATATATATATATATATATATATATATATATATATATATATCATAGTTTGCTTGCGGTCAAAAACATGGTGAAGTAGGACATGTTATATATAGTTCACCAGCCAGTGATGAGACAAGACAAGCAAAGCTTCCCACAGCCGCACGTCACGGTCTGCTAAGTAGTGGGTGCAGAAGGGTCTATGTTTTGTTTTCGCGTTTTGCTGGCCCTTCGTGTGGTTTCGAAGTAACCAGAATGCAAGCGATAGGGTGCTTGTGTCGTCCACTGGCGGTGATCGGTGTTGTAAGTGCTGAGGGATCATTTCAAGGAGTCTTTGTATCTCTTCTGGTAGTCAGTGGGCAGTTCTCCGTCTAGCACGATCTTTGGCAGATGGTCCTCCACCCTGGAGACATACCCTACCCACAGCAACTGTATTTTAAGGAGCATAGCCATCCTAGTGACTTATTCATTTCAATTAAATTTCTATATCCGTCGAGCACTACGGCGACGGGCTGCGTCGAAGGGTGCATGTGTGGATGCATTATAGTGGCGAACCCACACGTTAGATGGTTCAGGTCGTCAATGATTGACCTGAAGTAGAAATGGTTTTCGGCTGCCCCCTGAGCGAGTAAGCAGAACTTTTTAGGAGTGGACTGCTTACCTTCATAGTATGAGGAAGGGATAGCAAAATTGCTCTAAAAATTGCCAGCTTTACCATCTCGTGGCTGACGGCGGCTGGCGGGAATCCCAATGAGCGGATATTTTAATTGCATCAATGTAATAATTATTTTGCGTGTTACTGTGTTATGTAGCTTTTATTAAAATTATTAAATGTACTCTATCGCGAGTGTAATACTAATTCCTCTGCGAATTAACAACGTAAGTAAACTTCATGATGATGCTATTTGTATCATTGTAATAATTTGCTTGTTTGTTATCGTGTTACGCATTTGTGATTTAAATAATTATACACGTTATCGGAATAAATAATCCAACGTAAGTAAACATGAAATAAGAACTTACCGGTCCTAATCTCCGCTGGAGTTGTGGTCATTTTGGACGTTGCAGTCGGTGTCGATGTAACTGACTCACCAGTCATGGCCATGGGACTAAGAGAGCTGGACCCTCGAGTGGAACTGGACCCTCGGGTAGAACTGGACCCTCGGGTAGAACTGGACCCTCGGGCAGAACTGAACCCTCGGGTAGAACTGGAGGAACTGGTAACACGGGTGACTGGAGCTTTAGCTACATTGGCAAAGAAATATTATAACGACGATAACCAGGACATAAG
>JAODUO010001126.1:0-57500 GCA_025642075.2 Ridgeia piscesae | reverse complement strand
AAGGATATCAAAGTGATTCAGGGCACGTGCCGGGGAAGTGAGGCAAAGGTACGCAATGCGGCTGGCGAAAGTAGCAACTTTGGTGTGAAGGTTGGATTGCGCTAACGTGGTGCGTTGAGCTCAAATCTGTTCGTCATATTAATGGACGTCGTGACAGAACAGGTGATAAAAGACACACCAGAGTCAATTATGTTCCCGGGTGACATTATGATGTATGGTTGAAAGGAGGTAGACATGACAAAGTGTCTGGAGACTTGGATGACCGCACTGGAATAAACAGGAATGAGGTTTAGTCGACAGAAAACCAGTTGATGGACTTTAAGTTCGAACGGGATGAAAAGAGACAGACCTACTGTTGAGATATGGAGGAGGATCGACACGATGCACTTCATTATATTTATTATTTTGTTTTCAATACTTAAGCATCATTTATATTTTACATTCACGATATAAAACTACGCCAATGATTCCTTCTACTGCAGCTTTCTCTGGAAGCGACATCTGGTAACATTGTGATGTCCTCTTCCAATATCTAACCATCGTCCTTTGTAGTGGTCAGCATGATCGACGACTCTACAGAGTTACAACTACACGTGTATATTCGTGCCAAGTATTTAAGAGTTTGTAATACCAATAAGGTAATGTGTGCGTAAGTAATAGGAGGGTGTTTCTTTTATTAATATGCATTATCCTAGCGACATAGTATTGTTTGTCGAGGTACGTGGGCATTCGTATTATCTTCCGCAGGCAACGCGGAACTCTACGTGAGGTATGCATTTAAAAGTAAAAAAGACGAAGATAAACACGATATAAAATATTATACATACAAATTTACCTTCGCACATTGTACCGAAATAACGTTCAGTACATGTGCAATTGAAAGACGTTCCTCTCTGCTGACAAGTGCCGTTGTTCTGCCAAGGGTTGCTCAGACACGCGATGTAGTCAACTGAACGATAAAGTTGAACATATTTATATTTATCCTTGACAAAATACGAAAATATCGATTTATATGTGAGCATTTAAGGTGTAAAACATTCCGTTTGATGTATGATTAATACTAACGACATAAAATCAATAAACGATCCAAAATGGAATGTTGTTGCTATTTTCTTAACAAAGAACAAATCATCCAGGACTTAAGAAGGACAGATATAAGTATAATAATATTATCGTGTCATGTTGAACTTTTGTCCGTTCATGTTATTATATTGGGTGAGGTTTAACAAACAATATCAGGAGTATAAATATATTAAAGGGCTAGGTGATGGAAAGAATTATGGTAATGATTACGGTGAGAAAAACGTGAAGAATGTGAAAGATCACAATCAATCAATCAATCAATTGATTGCTTGTTCCCTTGGTATTGTCGCGCCTCGAAGTTCGACCATCGTTGATATTGGTCCATAAGAATTCATTGTTATTATTACTATTATTTTGGGAGACTATTATAGATAACATGGCAAAGAAAGTGCTACAATATCCTTGCGCTTTTATTGTTTAGGATATTTATAGTTTAGTTCCGTACAATAATAAGGTTGCATTTTAATGACGTTCCAAAGATGATATGAAAATTGTAAATTCATTGATCAATTCGTTATATTTTTCAGTTAAACACCTTGTTTCAACTGTCTACTGCCTGTGATAACTATCCTCCATTTACTTGTATTATGTGTCCCTGTCATTGTTTGTACATATTTAATTTCATCTTTGCTTCATATTCAAAGTGTTTATCTACACGTATTATCAATACTGTTTAGAAAATGCAACTTTCCCTTTGGGGCCATGCAGGCATATCTATTTAATAAAATATGTGATAAGCGATCGTTATCAGATACCCAGCTCTCTTCGACACACACCCACACAAACACACACAACACTCACACACACACACACACACGCACGCACGCACGCACGCACGCACGCACACCCACACACACACACACACACACACACATTTTAGTCTTTTTTATTAGCGTATCAAAAATAGCAGCTTATTACAGTTTCCCTGCACAAAATGCCAGCAATTCAATATCAAATAACTACTACTCACCTATGAGTTCACGGCCAATTACAACTACTTCACACATATATGCCACTTGCAGTTGATATGAATCATATGTCGTTTTAGTCCTTTTGTATTTGAGAATATCACCAATCGCTGCGCACCTGAGTTGGACAATCGGTGTAGTTATGGGCACATAGCCAATTCTTACTTCCGAACACATCGTGTATCTCCCTGATCTATCCCGCACCTCAAGCATGAAACCTTTGTATGTGACCAATTCAGTGTCTGGAAGAATAACAGTCCCCGTATGTATCGCCAATGGTCATCAACTGCAGCAAAATCATGCATGTAGCAAGTGATTACATGACTGTGTATATGACACATAAATTAACTAATCTCTTTTGCCTTCAATGCATACAAGAAGAAAAATGTAAAGACTTAGCATACTATACAAGATGGAACATAACTTTATAGATATCCCGCTAGATCACTATATCCAACACAACACTAGATCCTCACGTAAACATGACAGTCAGTTTTTGCAAATTATATACTCTGCAAACATATTTGGAAACAGCTTCTTCCCAACCACAATTAAAGCATGGAATTCTCTGCCCCCAAACACTGTCTCAAGTAAATCACTAAACTAATTTCAAAATATTTTAATCCAACATTTTAATAATTAAGTCAGACGACCCACCATGCGTACTGGCGTGATGTGTCCCCAGGACATTTTGCCAGTTACATATACATTATATTATTAGCTTGAAACAGGAGTAGGTTATTACGTAGGTAATGTTTCTGCTACGTATACGCACCGTTCTAGGAAAACAAAACAGTTTCTTGGAAGGTAAATATTCTACGAAATAACATGAACCAAGAAACCGGATCACTATATTCGAAGATGTTTGCGTTACTTTTTGATGTTAAATATATTAGGAGACATCGTAAAACACGTAACGTAACGGTGAGCGACATTAAGTTATTTTTGGTGCATGAGCAAACTGCAGGAGTTATTCTGCGGCTTCGTTGGCTTTCAAAATTGTTGTAACTTGAGCTACGTTGTAATCTTGAGATACGTGAATGGGTAAAAGCATTCTAATAATATCAAGCATGTAGCAAGTGAAGACACGCCGGTAAACAAGACACTTTGGTTGACTTTCAATAAAGAAAAGTATTTCGTCTTCACTTATTACATATGATATTGCTAGCGTGATACATGTGCGTGCTATTACTACTAGTTTAGGTAATGTTCCTGCTATGTGTATGCACCGTTCTTGGAGTATATGACGACACGTTCGATGATGTGCACACCCCCAAGTTGAACTGACCACCAAGCTGTCTCTGTAGGAAGGTAGTCACTTTCAACCTGACGACAGTCAAGGAGATGATCGCTTATAGAAGTGTCTCCGTCGACAGTACGCCTGTCGGAGATTGTTCTTGAATATTTGTTGCTTGCTTGACTCAGATTGGTTTTCTTCTGGTAGGCAAGATTTCCTGAAACAATAAGTTGTACTGGCGGTGTATTAATGAATTGGCATTTAGCCAGTATATTTGTTTTAAAACTGTATGCGCGGAAATAATACTGACACTTTGTATCTAATTAGTCGATTTGTCTGATATAAGTTGATAGTTTATAGGGAATAGAAACAAGGCTGTAGTTAAAATTCGTTTTTCATGTATACATAAAGATTATCTATGTATGTAACATTTGTCAACATTAAAAACATAAATAAAAATACATGTGTAGTTATTCGGTGTTAAATCCGTCAGCATTCAGTGTTAAGTCCGCCAGCATTGTGATTCCCGCGGAGAGCTGAAAGTAAATTAGCAAGGCAATCACGTGGTATTGTGGCGTCAAAGATGACAGGCGGATCCTTTGTTTGTATTCAGAGTATGTTTATAAGGATAGTTTTTGGGTCGAAACGAGCGTCATAATAAATTATTGTGCGATATTCCGATGTAATGCAAACACCAGTCATCACATCACAGGGAACAAAATATAATTTATCTTTGGGTTCCACACGAATCAAATGTTGTTACAAAATTGAAACCAGCGGTTTCGTAGAAGCCTGACTGAGCATTGGGTTCGCTGCCACCTTCGGTTCGTTTTCTGAGTAATTGTATCGATTGCAGCCCACGGAAGATAAGGACACATGCATTGCAAACATTTAACTTCACACAGAAATTTTATATTATATCACTAGTATGCATATGTATGAAGGAGGAGTTGGACAATGTAACACTTTACATCCAGGACACGAATCCAACAAATATGCATAGCTCAGTTGGTAAACGGGTTTGTTAGTTGCGTTCGCTTTTACAATCGGTAGGACATCGGTTCGAACCTGACACAAAATCATAATTTTGTTTAACATTTTGTTTATGTTTTCACTAAATAATAATTATAAACCGAATCATCTAAAATCAACGAAGGATGTACTGTTTGTGGTTTTATTGTTGTATTGTTTTAATGATGATGTATATTTATAAATTTAAATTATTGTTACTACACTTCAAAACAAATTGTGATTTCTCTTGATAAATGTAATTTAGAAATATACATCGTCGTTATATACAATTAATATATTTTCATTTTCAAGGCGTACAAATAATTATTACAAAAATGAAACAAATGCAAGCAGTAGTCTACACTATTGCTTTATGATTCGATTCATAATTATTATCTTGTGAAAAGTTAAACAAAAAAGTTACAAAAAGTCAATGGTCTCTCTTTTTTTTCGATTGTAAAAACGAACATATCTAGCAAAGGCGCCTACCAATTGAGCCAGAGTAAAAGTCGTGATTCTACTTCCGGATTTAAAGAGTTATGCTAAATATACAACTCTTTCTTCACACATGGGCATACTAATCATTATTCATGGTTTACACAAAGTTTATTTCTTACGTTAAATACATACTATATGCTTATAATGTGTCCGCCCTGATGTGGATCATGGCACGGCGGATGCAATCGATAAAATAATAACTTAAAAAATTAGCCGAAGACGGCAGCGATCTCGAAACTCAGACAGACTTCCACGAAACAATGGCGTCAATGTTTCTATAACATGTTATTCGTAAGGAATCTTAAAGATAAATGTATGTTCCCTGTGATGACCAGTGTTTGTAGTACATCGGAATATCGCAATAATTCATTTTGACTCTCGTTTTGACCCTGAAGTTATCCTTGTAAACATGCTCTGGAAGCAAAGAAACAGTGCGCCTGATGTCAGTATGCGTCCTATCTGACGTCACAACAGGATATCCAGAAAGCGCTGTAAAAATATGCATATTCGAAAATGTCCACTGGCATTGCATAAAGTGTGGAATTTCTAATTCATTTATTTATTTTTGCTTTGTGAGCATGACAAATAAAGATATTGTGTGTCTTATGTGTACGGACATGTTACATGACATCCGACCTTCCATAGCAAAAAGGATTCGAAATTATTTTGGATCGTGTGTTTATATTGTGTGTGTGTGTGTGTGTGTGTGTGTGTGTGTGTGTGTGTGTGTGTGCGTGGTGCGTGCGTGCGTGCGTGCGTGCGTGTGGTGTGGTGTGTGTGTGTGTGTGTGTGTGTGTGTGTGTGTGTGTGTGTGTGTGTGTGTGTGTGTGTGTGTGTGTGTGTATATTGTATGTATGTTTGTTGTTTGTATGAATGTATGTATATATGTATGTATGTATGTATGTATGTATGTATGTATGTATGTATGTTTTATGTATATATGTATATATATATATGTATGTATGTATTATATATATATATATATATATATATATATATATATATATATATATATATATATAATATATATATATATATATATAAACCACACCATCACACACATCAAGTGATAATTCACTGACACCACCGGGATCACCATAGTAATCACAGTAGTACCATAGTGGCGTCCGTAGTAATCAGCCCGAGTCTTTATAAATCCAGTTCAAGCCACTACTGGACCCCATTCGCCATCTTGAGTTCGTGGAGCAGCATCGTGTCTTTCATTGCGGAGTTCAATTTATTTTATTCGTCTCTATTGGAAATTTATAGTGTTGTTGGTGTTGGGAAATGTTGTATCCCACCACCTACCTGTGCCACATTGTATGTACTGTGTGCACTGTAGTTTCTTGAAGCTTTTCCCTGTCTAAGTGCACGAGGTTTTAGCCAAATGTTTTCCTCTTATGGTGTACGCAGGGTTTTTAGTGCGGTAAATTAAAGTAGGCAGTATTGCGTGGTGACCCCACCAATTTGGTGTCAATCGTAAATAATGTGTAATGATATTGTTGGTATTGGTTGGTGTACATATGTATGATACATGTAGGTGTTGATTTCCAATGCCTTTGGGGCCGGCATGTTTGCTGAGGCTATATGTTGATGTAACTGTTGTTGTTTATACATATTGAAGTCATTCAGTCGGCCAATTTCAATCTAACTTGGTCTTGCATTATTGCTTTACATAGGAGGGTGTATGTGACAGCGGTTGCATATTGGTTGTATTTCCAAATGTCCACTTCGACTTTCTTTTTGATGATCTTGCATATTTCTGCGTATTTCTTTCGTTGTTTATCGTCGCCGTTTCACACCATTGCTCGTCCTTTCATTATTAGGGCTCATGTTGGTGACGATATCCTCGATTTCAGTGGCTTGTTGATTGTCTTAGCCATTCTTGTCGCACTCTATCGGATCATGCATGTGATGCTTTTGCCCCCGGTGTCGATGTTGTCTAGGTCTTGTAGCAGAGCCTCGAATCGACATCTCAATTCGATTTAGAATTCGATGATCTTTGATCATATTTGTGTGGTACCTATTCTCGCCGGCCTCTTATGGTTATCAGTTTTTTATTCAGTCTACGTCCAGTTTGATGTTTCTCGTGACCATTCTGTGATCACTTCCACTATTGAGTTGGTTGATAACTGTTAGGTCTGTGACGATGTCTGGCCTGTTTGTTACGATGTAGTCAATTCCGGTCTTCGTTAAACCGTTTGACTTTTCCATGTCCATGCCCTCCCTGCTAGTTTCTGAAACATTGTATTCATGACTTTGTACTTTCTACCAAGGTGTCGCCTTTTCGTTTCTCGTTTCGAGCCAAAACTTGCCCGTTGCCGTTTCCATAATGTTTGCTCTTTTCTCTATTTGCGCATTGAAGTCTCCCATCACTACTGAGTAGTGGTTTGGTTTCCCTCAAGCCTCATCCACGCCGTTGTAGAAGTTATTGATGCCTGCTTCTGAGTATGATGTTGGTGCATATACTTGCACTATCTTCAGTTTGTAGCGCTTTGTTATGCACGGAAGAAGTTCTGCTACTCTGGGGCTGATGCCGTTTACACACACTATATGTCTATAAAACACATTATATATATATATATATATATATATATATATATATATATATATATATATATATATATATATATATATATATATATATATATATATGTATTTATTACATTTTCGAAGTAACGTTAACGAGCATTAACTACCACACATGAGTACGCATTAATACCCCTGTAATAAACACTGTTCGTGTAGTGCGAGGGATCGTAATCGTTTGATAAATAAAATTATCTTTCCGCAGCCGTTGTCAAAGATTCACAAGGCGAAATTACCACACATGCAGATATGAACTAATGTGATAACTTTAGTGTGTTTACTCTGATTACATTGTTTAAAGGTAAATAGTCATACTGAATACATTTCTTCCACTAACCTGTCTGGCACGCTGGGCCATGCCATCGGTATTCACTGGGATGACCGTCTACACAACTACCACCGTTGATACACTCGCCCGTGTCCGGATCGCATCCCTTGGTACATCGACAAGGAAGAATGCAATTCCCTCGTGGTCCCCGTTTCTCTGCGAATCGACAGCGGCCTTTTTCAAACACTACAAAAATTAACACAGGCATTTGCAATAGAGGAGAATGATGTTTCTTCTTACGAGGGCGATAGCATAAGATCAAAAACACGAAATGCTGCTGTTATAGCAAGTAACAGCGTTATGCAGATAATTTGAAAAATAAAAGCCTTATTAAATTGCTGGGAAACTGTGGGATATGTAAAAATCTAACAGGGCTTATATATTGAAACATATAGGTATTCGTCCTTGTTTTCAATGGTAGTCAGCGTTGAGGATTGCGATTAGTATTATAAATGAATAACTGTATACTCCTTTTCAAAAGCAGCTTTCTTCATTATTTTCTATCTTACCACGTAATTTATTAAGTAGTTATTTACTTGACTTCTTTTGTTTCTCATGTTGTATGTTTTGAAGTAGATTGATTGCTTGATTGATCTATTGATTGGTTGAATGATGAATAGTACTGCTGCTGTGATGCCACGATTACTCTCTCAAGATGCATTCGTAATTTTGGTGTTGCTATTGATCGCCACCTCGATTTTAAGAAACAAGTTTCAAGCATTGTCAGTGTGTGCTCATTCCACCTCCACATATCAACTAGATGAGTCATTCCCTGCCAATGACGACAAAGTAACGTAAGGTCAAAGCCAGTATAACATCACGGCTTGACTATTGCAATTCCCTTCTGTACGGCACTTCTGTTAACAACATTGCTCAACTGCAGAGAATGCACAACTCTGCCGCCAGGTTGATATTACGCCGCCCACTGAGTAATAGTGTCATCCCTCTGTTGTGAACTTTAAGCTGTACACAGCGATGCCCTAAAATTGTCATCCGACCTTGTGTGTCCTTACAATCCTATAATAACATTGCGCCATGCTAACAATAACAGGTTAACAGTTGTGCAGACCCATTTGAAAGCTGGAGACAACTCGTTTGTGGTCGCAGCAGCGACATTGTGGAACGCTTTACCATGTGACATTAAAACGTCTGTTTGTTTAGCAACTTTCAAGGCATGCATAAAGAATCATTTATTTCGACTCTCTTTTCTCGCTGCATAGTTTATTTTTGCATTACTTTTATCGACCTTTTATATTAGCCTGCTAAATATTTAGTATACATATTTACGTTAGTTCAACTGAAAAAATTCGTTTTATTCTACTTTCTTTTCAAAATATTGTTTTCAATATATATATATATATATATATATATAAATCAATAAAACAACCAATAATATATTATATATAATATATGTATTTATATGAATAATGTATGACGTTATATTATATATATATATATATATATATATATATATATAATTATAATATACATAATAATATTAATAATAATATATTTTATTTTATATAGCGCCATATCCAATTACAAATTGTTCATGGCCTTTACAGAATATTAACCTTGACATACATACATGCCTACATACATACATACATACATATATATTATATATGTATATATATATATATATATATATATATATATATATATATAATATATATATATATATATATATATATATTATATATATATATTTTTATAATATGTATATATATATATATATATATATATATATATATATATATATATATATATACGATGGGCATCCGTGCATTGGAAGCATCATAAAACACATTATGTTTTAGTATGTATCCGGACAGATAAGGATAAATTAAAAGTTCCGTGTTTAAAAGGAACACTACAAAGTAGTGTACAGTTACTCTAATTTAAGCAATATGCAATACAAAGTACTTACATGTGCAGTTCAGGTCGATGTGTCCGGCCGAGCACTCACATCCGCAAAATGTGCTATTCTTCAGACAAGTGGCTCCTACTATGCACAGATCGTTGACTGAAAACAAATGATGTCATGTATGAACAATGGCTGCAAATATTGAGATTCATTATTAAATTGCCACTGTGATTTTCAGGTACCCCGATATCTAAGGTGACCTAGCATGGGTGGTGGACATCACAGGAGCATAAATTAATGCCTTTTTAACGCCAAGTTTAAATATGACGGGAAAAGGAAATAATGCCTTATGCGTGAATGCATATTATATTACATTCTGCAATATATTCCCATGTCCAACCAAATCAAAATGAAAATGTAGGGACAGAAACCCATCAAATTAACCTTACATTATGTAATTAATACAAGATACGTTTATAATATGCATTATCATAACCATCACTACATTGTGCACGATAATTGTATACTTAGTTAACGTGCAGTTATCTATTAAACCATTGGCATTCTAAATTATAGCTGCAGCAAAATAACAAGGATTCGTGTCAAATATTTTTGAACAGATTAGTTAACAATAGGGGTCAACTTTATTCTTCTAATACTCTGATTTCAGAAAATTTACTAGCTTTGAGTATACCAAAGATCATATCTGTTTATTTCAAGTAACCACAACAAGTAAAATTAAACAATCTCTAACATACAACAGCCATTCAGGCAACAGTTTATAAGTTATTTACGTCATATTGTACTTTGGAGTTTATTTATTTAATTTAGTTTGTGTTTTTGGATTTTATGAAAAGTAGTAAGAATTTAACAAATTTTGCGTTATGTATTATACCAGTAGAACCATTCGTCACGGAAGTCACGTATTTTTCTGTCACAAACGTCACGCACATCCATTTATTATATTATATTTATTCCTGATAGCTAGCCTCATTTAGGAATCTTCAAACCTCCATGTTGGCAATTATGTGAGACAATGTGTTTTCTCTCCAAGATATATGGATTTAACATTTAATATATATTATTATTGAAGTTTCGGTTTTCACCGCTCATTTTCATCATGGAATATTTGACAGAATTGACTTGCCTAAATTAAGTAACTTAGAAAAGGTCACATCTGTTCATGAATTTAGAAGCAGCATAACAATATCACTACAATTTGAGTATTTTGTGTTACGTTTAAATATCATATATATATATATATATATATATATATATATATATATATATATATATATATATATATATGTATATATATATATATATATGTATATATATATATATATATATATATATATATATATATATATATATATATATATATATATATAATATATATCATGGGAGAAGCAGCACTACGAGATATGAAGAATGGGACTGCAACAGGCTACGACCATATAAATATCGAGACATTGAAAGCAGGAGAAGATACCATCTCGAAGACACTTGCTAAGCTGTACACTAAATGCTTAGCAGAAAGCGTGGAAAAACGCTAATTAATCTTCAAGAAGGGAAGCGATAAATACCTCAAGAGTTACATACCGATATGTCTACTATCAAACATCTGTAAAGTACTCTCGAAAGTACTAACGAAAAGGCTAGAGAAGACACTCGACGAAAACCAACCACGAGTGCAAGCTGGATTCAAAAGCGGATACTCAAAGACATTTTTCGACTACGGGAAAGCCTTCGACTCAGTGCAAACTCAAGCAGTACTGACCTCTCTTCAAGAACAGGGGATAGAAGATGTGCACAAACTCCTGAAGGAAATCTACTCCAACAGCTCGATGACAGTCCACCTACACAAAGAAAGCAACGAGATTAACACCAGGAGAGGAGTACGACAGGGAGATACCATGTCACACAAGCTGTTCACGGCAGCAGTCGAAAGCATATTCCGACGACTGACTTGGGAAACCAGAGGCTTGAAGATTGACGGCGAATATCTTAGTCATCTTCACTTCGCGGACGACATACTAATATGCGCTCATACACCACATGAGATAACAAATGCTACAGGAATTAGCTGATGAAAGTGAAAATGATGGTCTGAAGATGAACAAGTCTTAGACAAAGGTGATGATGGAAAACGACACACCAATATATGTCAATAACACTCAGATCGAGAAGGTTGAAAGCTACATCTACCTGGGAGAGAGATACAGCACTAGAGACAAAACAAAAACCAAGACAAGGAGATTCGATGAAGAATCACGGCCGGGTGTACAACATTCGCCAAGCACGCGACAGCTTCAAGGGTAACACTGAAACATGTTTGAATAGACAAGTATACAACTCATGCGTACTTCCAGCAATTACATACAGCGCGGACACATGGGCACTCCCCACCCATGCAAAGAACAAGCTAGCAGCCGCACAAACAAAGATAGATAGGAGTATTTTAAACATCACATACCAGGAATAAAAAGTATGGGTAAGAGAAAAGACAAAGGTCACATACGTGATTGAACAATTCAGAAGACGGAAATGGACATGGGCGGAGCGCGTCACCAGGATACGAGATAACCGATGGACACTGCGTATCACCACCTGGAAACCCTACGAAAGGAAAAGACCCAGAGGAAGACCGGGGAGACGGTGGAGAGACGAACTAGCCGACTACTGGGAGGGTAGCATCTGGCAGAGGATAGCGCAAGATGGGCAGATTTGGAAGCAGCATGCTGAGGCCTTCGTCCAACCACGGGACACTATGAATGCACAATGATGATGATGATGATGAACTTACTATTTATAGTCATGGCAATAGTGTAATGTAGTGAATGTAAATATATTTAATTGCTTACAATTACATGCAAATCTGGCTAGCCATTGTTTTGCTAAATGGCAATGAATGCATAGTAACGTTTACAGTCGCGAAATAGGGGTGTTTCAGGATGATATCACGTGTGTGTGTGTGTGCGTGCGTGCGTGCATGTGTGTGTGCGTGTGCGTGTGCGCGCGCGCTTATGTGCATATGTGGAACTACTGAATATAATTAAAAACACGTCAATTTCGCCGTACTAACATCTTGCGGTAGCCGCCTGTGTTTACCAATATCAATGAAAACCGACACAAGAGAGCGCTCAGTCGTCAAGACATTGCCGAAAATGGGCTTTCGACCAACTTAACTATGAATAATCAAGGGTGTAAAAATACAAATACAATATATTATAAATAGTACTAAATGGAACATTTGCATCATAAGCTACAAAAAACGTATATTAGATACCTACCGTAATACTACTGTACATAATGCGACTATTTCTGTTAACTTGTCTTCGCAGTAGACGCAGTTGTAAACATCTGTATCACTAAGTTAACTACTTCTCAAATAATTTATGGGCGTACTTGTCAAAAATGTACGCTAGAAATTCGGGACACCGACATTCGAATATCTTATGTTATGGAGGAGTCTGTCCTGGTAGTTGTGTTCAAACAATTGTTCCCATGGCATTGCGTGCAGGCGAAATTTGGGACTAATACTAACTATTTGACTATATATATATATATATATATATATATATATATATATATATATATATATATATATATATATATATATATATATATATATATATATATATATACAATGTCACAACAAATTCACTGATGCAAGCTGTTTACCATGTTTACCAAGTCCAAGCCACAGAGGCCGCATGAAGTTAATTTACATCGTTGAAACAGGAGATGACGGCTTTGTCAACGGCTGTCGAGTGCACTCTATGCCGAAAGCACGCCATGGGATTTATTTCACGCCTATTCGGAACTCCGAATTGGGTTACACAACATGCGAAATTGAGGTCGACCAGCAAAGACAATACTTCACTGTATATGTTATGCCGATGAGTATGAGTTGTTGAAAAGGTATATCTTCGCGAAATACTTACAAAATACACACCCACAAGACAATGTCACATTTCCGTGCCGCGAGTCGACATGGTAACGCGGTGCCGGTGGTGGTAATAATAATATTTAACGAAATTTAACAAGATTGCCATTCGAGAGTGAACTCCAGATTGCACGTGGACAAGGATGCCTTCTTCGGTATATTGATAATCCAGCCCATATTATCTATGTATATTCCGCCCTTTTCAGTTATCTTTAGATGTTGTTTTTAAACACGCCACGCTCCCCACAGCCATAGTCTAGGCACGCAATGCCAAAGGGGGCCAATATTAAGTATTTCGTGTAATAATTATAAGTTATTTGTTTTGAAAATATATGTTAACAAATTTCATTTTATATATTTGTCAATCGGATTGTTTCTGTAAATGCCAACTATTCCTGTTTTGCGCATTTTATGTTGCATCTGGCAGTAATTACAAGTGATATCCTTATATCTGCTCGACTCGCGAGCGTGTTCGACTGCTGGTCATTGATTTTAATGACTATAAATAATTAGTATGCAGTTCTCAAATATGAGTTCCATACGCTCTAGATGCCTTTACCCTCACTGTTACCTTGACGGTTACCAAACTTACGTGCGTTACATCGATACAGTAGTATCCAAATAATGAAAAACAATGTAAACATGATTAAACACTTGCTAAACTTAATATTACAACCCAAAGACTCGCGCTATCCAAAGGCAAGTTTGCGTTAATGTCGCATATCCGGTGTTGTACAGTAATATGTTCCGCTAAATATTATAAACTAATAATATTATAGATAAGTTTAAGGTTATGTTTATAGTTGTTTAACAAAATTAAAAGGAGCGTGTCCACTCCTAGGTGTTACTGTTTTATTTTATATTATGTTCACACCATTACACAACATATGTTGAAGGCATATTGCCTGCCAAACTGAATATTTAGTAACTTTACAAGCTTAGGGAGTCACTATCCAGATTATTTTATTAATAATGATTATGGTCATTAGTAATAAAGAAGATATAACACACGCTTATTTGACTAATATTGGTCCGATATTGTCGACGGTACAATGGTACCAATAAATGCTTCCATCTATGACTACATAGAAAACAGAACTGATCAAACCTTATTTCTAACTCCAATTAGTGAGGAAGAAGTTATCCGAGCTATGAATAATTGGGAAAGTAAAACGTCCACGTATTATGAAGACATTAATATGCTGTTGGACACAATTTTGTTTTAATTGCATTGCAAAAACCTATCACATATATTTGTAATTTATCTTTCACTACTGGAGTATTCCCTGAAAGAAAAATGAAAATAGCAACATTATTCTACTCTTTAAGCTTGGGGATAAATATATGTGCACTAATTATAGGCCTATTTCACTATTACCACAGTTCTCAGAAATATGGTTAATTTCTCGGCTAGAGAGCTTTATTAGCAAACACAAATTGATAAACCCAAACCAATATGGATTCCAACATGTCATTTATTAATAGATCTCGTTGATGGAATGACTAACCCAATCATTTGATGCAAAAGAATATGTTATTGGTGTTTTATTGACTTAAACAAAGCATTGGACACAGTCAACTACAAACTGTTATGTAATAAAATGTAATTTCTTGGTGTACGTGATGTGGCATTCAAATGGATTAATAGTTATCTGGAAAACAGAAAGCAGTTTGTGTATGACAAATGTAACGTCTGATGTGCGAAATATTATGTGTTCAATATTGGGCTCCAAACTATGTATTCTATATATTAATGATACATGTGATTGTGCGTATGGTTTCCAGTAAATAAATTAACTGTGAACATATCTAAACTAATTACACGTTATTTGGAAGATTATGCTCAACAAAGAAGTAAATATAAAAATGCAAAATGTTAATATCGAAAGAGTAAGTGTCACAATGTTTTTGGTTTGGGTTTTGAACTTCTAAATCGGAAAGCTCATATACAATAATGTACAATCAGAGCTTTCAGAAGTACCGCTATGCATAGTACACCAGCACACAGTCATCTACTTGATATAAATAGTTAATGTATTTAATAAAAAAATGTTTTGCATTATTTAAATTACCATTACTGTGGACATATGGAGAAACACTTACCCAACAAATACTAACAATCTAACAATGTCCTACTCTGACCTTTTACTGCAGAAAAGAGTGAACCGAAAAAAACATCACCACTACGGTCTTGGACTTGGAAACCGGACCACGAAACAATCATCTATACACCATTGTTTGTCCGCGGAAATTACTGATTAATAAACAAGATGAAGCAAAACATTTTAGTCAGATGCTTTAGTGCGAACGATTATACGTCTCACATAGCTATTAGATAAGAGCTGGGACACTACCCCCTCCCCTGGAACCATATGCACACAGATCTCACTCAGTCTCGGACGTCTCGTCGTTTAGTACGGTGTGGCGCTTACATTTTTCCGGGCGTTAAAAACGTTCCGGTTGACGTTTCTGCGCATGCGCGATATATGTAAAATCATCAATGCGCAGCGAAAAGACAAAGCATTTATGGTATAAATATTACGGGTTGTCCGTTAGGATGTATATAGCCTCTCAGCAAAGTTATTTGTCGCAAATTAACACGAGGCAAACAAGTTTTGAGGCATATATTGAGAGCAAGCTTAAATCACGTGACAGTAGTGCGCCATAATCCGTGACAATGATTTATAAAAACGTAATATTTTATTGCGTTGAACGACAGTGTAAGAAACTCTTCACAGTAATCATCACAGGTAAATTAACTAACAGTTCGTGGCATTTATACCGAAAATGCTTTGTTGTTTCGCTGGACATTGATGATTTTACATCTATTGCGCATGCGGAGAAACGTCAACCGGAACGTTTTTACCGTCCGGAAAAATGTAAGCGCGACAACGGTATCTGTTTTTAAGTGCTTAAGTGGGAGGGCGCTGTGTGCTACAGAACCCCAGCTCGGATAGATTACCTCTGCCTTCCAGATGAAACCAAATTACGATGACGTCTGGTAGCCCGGTACCCAGAATACTGTTGCCATAATGAAGAGGAATTTTATTAATAAAGAGTAATCATACCTTAATCCTTAAGTAAATAAACCTCCAATTCGTCTGCAATAGAGGTATTGCAATACTGACAAAGTCAAAGGAAAGGCCCCATCACGTGACGTTGTGACGTCATAAACAGCGCTCGGTAACGGCACGGCCATCAGCTCAGTTTCGCCAACCACTGTACAACATACGTTAGGCCAGGATCCGCCCATTCAAAGAAGGAGCACGCGGAGAGTGAAGCCAACAACGGTGAGCAGGTGCAAGAAATTGTACGAACATTTAGCAGATAAGGTAAGTTTATTAATACTAATTCTTTGACGTTTGCGTCAGTATAGCTTTAATGTTCCCCCCAGAACAGAACAAACAAGGGGATGATGGCATTTGTTTAAACGGCGGAGAGTCAATTCAATCACGAAGAATACTCGCAAGAAATTACATCCAATTGTATCAATCAATCAATCAATCAATCAATCAATCAATCAATCAATCAATCAATCAATCAATCAATCACTCAATCAATCAATCAATCAATCAATCAATCAATCAATCAATCAATCAATCAATCAATCAATCAATCAATCAATCACTCAATCAATCAATCAATCAATCAATCAATCAATCAATCAATCAATTACTCAATCAATCAATCAATCACATCTGAGTTATCGTGACATCCGGAAAAGACTGTAGCTTGAAAATCTCCCGTGATCGATCGATGTGTGCCTAGATGGTTGATCTCGGATTCTGTACGTGACCGCCCAGTTTAAACAAATGGCCATTGTGCATTCTGTGATTCATATTAGCAAGGTACCGTTTCGGATTCAGACAACAGTGTAAATTCACTCTACGTCAACGCTAGCACCGTGGATTTGGGAAGCCAAGCATTAACTTCAAATGGCTGAGCAGAACGCCCTGACTATTGCCAGAGCTGCTCTGGCAATAAGCGCGAAAGAAATTCTTATTGCTAGAGCAGAAATCGATTGATGGTAATGTGCATGCGCGTCCGGTAGGCGATATGTTTAGCGAACACATGTCGACAAAGTAATTGTTTCAGATACACGTGACGCCCTGGTATCGTTTTTGAGTGATTTAGGCGATCAAGGCGGGAAACTGCGATAAGATCGAACCGCAGAGCTGTTCTGGCAATAAGGGCGGAACATGTTTTTATTGCCAGAGCATAAATGGATTGATGGTGATAAGCACGCGCGTCCGGTTGGCGATATGTTTAGGTTGGCGGTATGTGTGTGTATGTGTGTATGTATATATATATATATATATATATATATATATATATATATTTGTATGTATATATATATATATATATATATATATATATATATCATATATATATATATGAATGTATGTATGTATGTATGTATGTAATATAATGCAAAGAGTATTCCATACAGGCTGTAGATACAATATATTGTATTGCTAACAAGCGTACAACCAGCAATGTAACATAAAAGTATACACAACTTGAGTTGCATTTACAGAAAATCAATAATTTCGAAACTATAGCCAGTATATTCAGGGTTAACATGATGTACTGTATTATTGATACAGCCTCTATAATCGGTGCCACAGCAATTAGTCAAGATGCCATGTCAACAATAACTGGCTGTGCTGAGGCCTGGCTTCTCGTCGAATCTATAAATATCCACAGGAGGTTGTGTTCGGACAGGAGCTAACAGTGGTCAGAGCATGGTTACGCATCCTGGTCTGACTCATACTAAATCAGTACTTAAAAATTGTGTTATTGGAAAGGAGTATAATACAGCAGAGATACTAGTAGATTAAGTGGTGTTCAGTGTATGACGCATGCTATTAGTCAGAGTGTAGTTAGCGTAGTGATTTCATCCATTTTTACGTTACACTGTGGTTGCTGAAAAAACTTGCTAAATTTTGACAATATTGACATGCAACTCACATGCATGCATTTTAGTAGAGCCAGAGGTGGTCTACCCCTTATAATAATCTGACAAAACGTTAACATGCCGCCAAAGGGAAACAAAAGCAAATGTATTATCGATAAATTAGTTTTTCAATGTTTGAACCAAATCCATTGTAAGGTACGTTGTTTGATTACAGATACCTGCCATGAACAAAGGGTTCTTGTATCTGAGGCAAACTTCCCTTACCATGGAAAATAATGAATTAGCAGGTTGTGCCCATAAGTCATAAATATTGTCGCGCATTTATTGCCGAACTTCTGTGTGATGTAAATTTTCCCATCAAAATCGTCTAAATAACTAAATAAAATAATATAAAAGCAGAGCGTCATGTGTATCTGAAATAATTACTATGTCGACATGTGTTCGCTAAGAATATCGCCAACCGGACGCGCATGCACATCACCATCAATCCATTTCTGCTCTGGCAATAAGACTTTTTCCACCCTTATTGCCAGAGCAGCTCTGCGTATCGATATTATCGCAGTTTTCCCGCCACGATCGCCTACATCAGTCAAAAAACGATACCAGGGTGTCATGTGTATCTGAAGCAATTACTATGTCGACATGTGTTCGCTAAACATATCGCCAACCGGCCACGCATGCACATTACCATCAATCGATTTCTGCTCTGGCAATAAGAATTTGTTCCACCCTTATTGCCAGAGCAGCTCTGCGGTTCGATATTATCGCAGTTTTCCCGCCACGATCGCCTACATCAGTCAAAAAACGATACCAGGGCGACATGTGTATCTGAAACAATTACTATATCGACATGTGTTCGCTAAAAATATCGCTAACCAGACGCGCATGCATATCACCATCAATCCATTTCTGCTCTGGCAATAAGAATTGTTCCGCCCTTATTGCAGAGCTGCTCTGGCAATAAGCGTGAAAAGAATCCTTATTACCAGAGCAGCTCTGGCGATAGTCTAAGCCATTCCATAAATGTCCAGAATAACACAGACAAAGGAAGACGTATCGAGCCTGTGAAGAATACTTTTGTCGATGGATGTAGGATGTCGATCAGTCTTACAAAAAGGGAGTCGAGACACCACGTTTTTCGTATCGGTATTCATCCCACCATGTTTGTAACTAGTTTGTGGGGCATATACACAGTTGCATACACTACTGTCAATGCTTACCGACTACTCACAAAAAGTGTGAACACTCCACTACGATATGTATATAATGATCGTTTTTATTGTGTGTAATATCGAAAAAATAAACAAGACAAAGTGCAAGGATAATTGTTTTAGTAACTCGATAAAAAGTCAAAGTCGATTACACAACGTGCGATACCAAACTGAACAATCTACCAGTTTTACTGCAACACATCTGGGGTGTATTAAACTCACCAGTTGTGAAATAATCCAATATGTTTACCTAGGAACTCATGCTGCTTTTCAGTGTTGATTTGGGTAACAAATGAAAAACAATTGTCCAGAGCAGGGTGCTTACATCGATAAGTATGTGGCTCAAAGACATGTAACTGAAACCCTGCCCTCATACAATATAGTTGATAAGTTATAAGAAATTTGCGCAATACTAATCCCAACCTAACTTTGCTATTGTAGTATTAAAATAAGTACAAAAAGAGACTTGAGAGAGGCAAGAGAGGGGAGACAGACAGACTGCTAGACAGACAGACAGACAGACAGACAGACAGACAGACAGACAGACAGACAGACAGACAGACAGACAGACAGACAGACAGACAGACAGACAGACAGACAGACAGACAGACAGACAGACAGACAGACACACACATACACACAGTGGTGGGATGTAACGAAGTACATTTACTTCGTTACATTACTTAAGTAGTTTATTTTGAAATCTACTTGTAACGAAGTACATTTTTGTGGAATTAATTTTACTTGTAACGAAGTACTTTTTTTATTTACTTTATTACTTTTTTACTTCAAAATTTTGCGTTACTATAGTCTACCACCAATTTAAAAACTACCATCAACCCCTGATTGTGTAGTCGTTGTTTGCTTTGCGCTCGGACCGACATCAATCGTGTTTCACGCTGATCTGTTATATAACTGGCGCTTGGTTTCCGAGACGTCCCAGCGTGTGTTAAGACCCATGAAAAGTCTGTTTGATTAAGGTCAATTAAAGAGTAAATGTGGTGCAAGGCGTTGTTTGTTTTGTGCAGACATCAATGATCAGTCGCGTTTCCCTGCTGCCAGTCCTGGCTTCGGTGTTTCCGTAAGACTATCGTCCATGCCGCGAGTCAAAGGCTTGAAAATTGCAATCGAGATTCATTGACACTTCTTGTTTAGAAATCGGATAAATAGGTTGCATCTCAGTAGAAAAGATCAGTATAATGCTACGCTGAAATGTAATGATGAATTGCGTCGCAAATATTAGGCGTAACACTTCGCCACGCAAAACATGCTACTGATGCATAAACTTATGAATTCATCAACCGTCTATAAAATCGTAGGAGTCGTAGTCATTTTGGCGTGGTAAATGCGAGTTATAAATCGGTATTTTAACGATAACTGAAAGACGAAGGAAGTTGTGCCAATAATGAGCGTATTTATTTTAGTTTTCAATCTTGAAAAGAGCCAGGTTATTATTCTAGATCTCATATTATCGCTCATCTCCATACAATTTTACTTTATTTAGTTCAACATTCAACAGTGTGTAACACTGTTTTCTGAACATCGCATAGGCTGCGCGGTCGACACGCAGTACCTGCCTGTACCTACGAGGTTTGTGGTGCAGTGGCTGCATTGGTCTTTTTTAAATACCGTTGCAAGTAGATACAGAATGGAATCGTAGTAAATATGAACGTATTAAATATCGAATTAAATTTATATATATTATAATAATATAATATATATATATATATATATATATATATATATATATATAGCACTACCAATACTTTTGTACTTTTACTTAAGTAGTTTTGTGGAGCGGTACTTTTACTTAAGTAGTTTTTTTCGGGGGTACTTTTACTTTTACTTAAGTATATTTTTGGGAGGTATACTTTTACTTTTACTTAAATTTCTTTTCTGGAGTACTTGTTACAGCATCTGCATACACAATATATATTTACTATACATACTTCATACTACATATACATACACACATATAGATACAGAGATACAGAGACACACTAAGATACATAGAAACAGACATACATAGACACAGAGAGAGAGAGAGAGAGAGGGGGGAGGGAGGGAGAGAGAGGGAGGGAGGGAGGGAGGAGAGGGAGGGAGGGAGGGAGGGAGAGGGAGGGAGGGAGGGAGGGAGGGAGGGAGGAGGGAGGGAGGGAGGGAGGGAGGGAGGGAGGGAGGGAGGGGGAGAGAGAGAGAGAGAGAGAGACAGTGTAGACCGAAAGCGAACTACCATGATGTATATTGTTTAGCTTTAATAGAGAAAACAACGTTATCTCTTCTCAACTTATGCTGCAGTCTGGCTCAACATAGTCTTTAATACGGCATTTTAGTATACAATCTGAATTCGAACTGAGTAAGCACGCGATTACACAATTTCAGCACGCACCACCGCACGTTGTACTTGCAAAGTGGTGTCTTACAGGCAGTCTTACTCCACGAAGTTGGGCTCACGTCGTGTGCAAGCCACTCGGGCCTGCTGCTGGAAGTGTCGCGTACCCTCATTAGTAGTTGCGTCAGGTGTCGCTGCTTGGTCAAGATTTTGCAACCCTTGATAGCTATTAGGTTTTTCATGAAAGGCTGGGGTGGTTTGTGACGTTACTAGATTTCTCAGATTTATTCCTGAAGAACAAAACGAAGTTAATACATACATTAACTGTACAATATAGTATGAGGAAATTGCCACTGGAGTACAACTTACCAACCCGAGTACAGCTGATTAGTAAGTACGCACACAATAAAAACGACGCATATTGATACGCATTAGTGTATTACATAAGAATTAAAATCATCCCTAATTGCAAGGAACGAGTAAATTAGTAACACTAATACCGAATTTTGGCATGACACTAAATCAGGGGTATGGTCAGTCATTGACAGCCACATTATTTTAAATAATACCACTAACTTATAGTTAGTCAAATTTTAGGGCGTTGTTAATGTCTTATACCTTGTCCTTACAAGTCATTCACGGCGAAACGGCGCTTATTGACATAAAGGCCGACGACCAATATAAACAACACAACGGCCAGCAGCGCACTGATGCCGCCAATAAGCAGAACGGCAGTGTTATCAGTAGCTGAAACAGCAAGGCAACACTATTATATAATATTAGCCCGATTAAATATAAAATATCGTCAGATGGCCGTGCAGTGTGATCCATTCTAACATGTTTTTTAAATTGTTATCTGTAATCGGCGGAATGTCGGTTTGATCGGATGATAGGCATACGCGGGTTATGGTAATGTACCACATACGTACTGGTTTCATTGATGTTGCTAAGGCTTTCCGTTCCACCAATAGTATTAGTTCGTTAGTGTTGTCAGCAGTGAACATACGTGTGCGTCCACTGAGCGGTGATCACGCGTGATTTATGTATTTGGTTGATGTATGAAGAATAGAAACTATAAGACAATGATTGATGGTGTATGTATGTATGTATGTATGTATGTATGTATGTATGTATGTATGTATGTATGTATGTATGTATGTATGTATGTATGTATGTATGTATGTATGTATGTATGTATGTATGTATGTATGTATGTATGTATGTATGTATGTATGTATGTATGTATGTATGTATGTATGTATGTATGTATGTATGTATGTATGTATGTATGTATGTATGTATGTATGTATGTATGTATGTATGTATGTTTGTATGTATGTATGTATGTATGTATGTATGTATGTATTATGTATGTATATGTATGTATGTATGTATGTATGTATATATATATATATTATATAAACAAGTGTGTGTGGTGTGTGTGTCGCTGTGTGTATTTGGCGATCAGTGTGTGTCTGTGTGTATATGTGTATGTATGTATGTGTGTGTGTGTTTAAACGTATGTATATAATACATATAATAAATATGTAATATATATATATATATATAAATATATATATATATATATATATATATATATATATATATATATATTATACGTTCTGATGAAACAGTAGTTAACGTGGATGCTGAGGTGCTGACATTCAACCTATAACTGCACAACGTGTTTCAGCTTATTAAAATTGACAAATTCACGATAGGAAGTTCCAATTACACAGTATATAATCGAATAAAGAAACTGTTTTGGTTCCAATGTGTAACTTGACCTTGCATCCTTGTGTTGATATATTAATAGCCAGCATAGCAAACACGTACATTGAGAAAGATGACATTTTCACTACCCTGTCACTTCCAGGACTGCAGTCACCTGGGTGTTTACTGCCTACAACTGGCGGAGTCTCCCACATTTGGTAATTTAATCCTATGTTGGAATTATGACATATATCGGCATTTGCATGGCGTTCGGAATATCGGACCCACCTCAGTATGGCCGTTATAATTGCACATTTGTCTATAATGTCATACGTCACACTAATTTTCATAATCCCGGTGATAACCATTCACCACATCAATTATAGTTATATCAACGTTTTACAAATATTGCGTTTTAGACACATTTGGGACGCAAATAATGCTCTAGTTTGTTTTACCAGCCGCAAGTGCAGCGGCCACGCGTTACAGGGCTGTGAACGCATCGTCTTTTCGGCCATAACTGTGCACTAAGACGCGGTGTTTATGAAACGTATTGAAGTGTCAAATGTTGGCAAAGATACAGGCATATTGGTAAACTTGAGGAGGGTCCCGATTCTACA
Organism: Ridgeia piscesae; assembly: GCA_025642075.2. Classification (NCBI taxonomy): domain Eukaryota; kingdom Metazoa; phylum Annelida; class Polychaeta; order Sabellida; family Siboglinidae; genus Ridgeia; species Ridgeia piscesae. Next base: position 33,176 of record JAODUO010001126.1, on the reverse strand, counting down.
TTTGCGTTTCTACACATTTATTTCTCCAAAGGGTTGTACTAGGAAAGGAAGTCCTACACAGGCATCCTTGAATCCTTTGTTAGTTGTCACTATAATCAGGCAGCCAGTTATTGGTCATAAGTTCCCTACCATAAATAATAATGATATATAAACATTATATATATATATATTATATATGCATATATATATAAATATATATATATATATTCATATATTATATATATATATATATGTATGCACATAAGCACCAGAAAAAAACTTACTTTTCATAGTCTCCGCTGGAGATGCGGTCATGTTGGACGTTGCAGTCGACACGGCCATGGGACTAAGAGAACGGGTGAAACTGGTGACGAGAGTTGTAGCTACATTGGCAAACAAATATCATAACAACGATAAACTGGATATAAGGACATGGGTGATATCATCTGACAATATGCTGTCTGTGAACGGGAATGACTAGATAGAATAATATTCGTGAAAATGTTGTCATGGCATTGACATTTCTTCGCTAATAGATCGAGCGTAAAGTAAGTGGCACAATTTATTAACATTATCTTTACAACATATTAGTCTATACTATAATATACATACATTGTATATATATACATATATAATACATATATATATATATATATATATTTATATATATATATTTTATATATATATATATATATATATATATATATACTATATATAAATATATATATATGTATATATATGTATATAATATACATATAAATAAAAATATATATATTGTATATATAATACATATATATATATATACAATATATATTATTATATATATATATATATATATATATATATATATATATATATATATACAATGTATGTATATTATAGTATAGACTAATATGTTGTAAAGATAATGTTAATAAATTGTGCCACTTATTATACGCGCGTCTATTAGCGAAAAAATGTCAATGCCATGACAACATTTTCACGAATATTATTTTTCTATATTTAAAAACAGATATTGAGATGATACATCAAAAGGGATTTTAAATATTATAATATATATATATATATATAATATAATATATATATATATATATATATATATATATATATATATATATATATATATATATATATATATATATATATATATATATATATATATATCGTAGTTATGGTTTACTGGTCAAAGCTGCTTTTGATGTATTATACATCCTGTCTACCCGACTATTCATATTAAATTCATAAAACAAATACCTGCAAAGGTATTCGGCCATATATTTTTGCAAGAAATATGACTCAATACATCGTAACATGTATTCGAGCATACGGCACATCCAATACATTACTAACTTTCGCAATGTGATCCTGTGTATATCATTGTGCAGATGCAGTTATACCGGTTCCCATCCGGCTGACAGGTTCCTCCATTTCTACACGGTTCTGACGTACATGCGTGGAGCTCTTCTGTGTACACAAGCATCAAGGAAGCAATAACACTCAAAATTAATTCAATTAATAAACAAAACTGTAAAGAAACAATATAAAAACTTCGGGAGGGAGAGAAGAACACCAAAGTGGTGTTTCCAGACTTGGAGAAAGCATATGATCGAGTACCAATGGAGGAGATGTGGAAAGGCTCGAGGGAAAGGAATCTACCGAAAAAGTATATCCGACTGATACAGAACATGTACCAGGGAAATGAGACAAAAGTACGCAGTGTGGCTGGTGAAAGTAGCAACCTTGGCGTGAATGTTGGGTTACACTAACAATAGCCGTTGAAGAAATATGACTCAATACATCGCAACATGTTTTCGAGCATACGGCACATCCAATACATTACTAACTTTCGCAATGTGATCCTGTGTATATCATTGTGCAGATGCAGTTATACCGGTTCCCATCCGGCTGACAGGTTCCTCCATTTCTACACGGTTCTGACGTACATGCGTGGAGCTCTTCTGTGTACACAAGCATCAAGGAAGCAATAACACTCAAAATTAATTCAATTCATAAACAAAACTGTAAAGAAACAATATAAAAACTTCGGGAGGGAGAGAAGAACACCAAAGTGGTGTTTCCAGACTTGGAGAAAGCATATGATCGAGTACCAAGGGAGAAGATGTGGAAAGGCTCGAGGGACAGGAATCTACCGAAAAAGTATATCCGACTGATACAGAACATGTACCAGGGAAGTGAGACAAAAGTACGCAGTGTGGCTGGTGAAAGTAGCAACCTTGGCGTGAATGTTGGGTTACACTAACAATCGCCGTTGAAGAAATATGACTCAATACATCGCAACATGTATTCGAGCATACGGCACATCCAATACATTACTAACTTTCGCAATGTGATCCTGTGTATATCATTGTGCAGATGCAGTTATACCGGTTCCCATCCGGCTGACAGGTTCCTCCATTTCTACACGGTTCTGACGTACATGCGTGGAGCTCTTCTGTGTACACAAGCATCAAGGAAGCAATAACACTCAAAATTAATTCAATTAATAAACAAAACTGTAAAGAAACAATATAAAAACTTCGGGAGGGAGAGAAGAACACCAAAGTGGTGTTTCCAGACTTGGAGAAAGCATATGATCGAGTACCAAGGGAGGAGATGTGGAAAGGCTCGAGGGAAAGGAATCTACCGAAAAAGTATATCCGACTGATACAAAAATATATATATAAAAATAAATATATATATATATATATATATATATATATATATATATATATATATATAAAAAAATTTTTATATTGCTTACCCAAATCCAAGAAAACAAAAGGAGGGTTTGCTTTTTGTAAAACGGGAAAAATACTTTATTAAAAACAAAAATTTTTGTCAACTTTTACATACATTGTATATATATACATATTATATATATATATATATATATATATATATATACTATATATACAATATATATATATATTATTTTTTGTATATATGTATATATGTATATATATACATATATAATACATATATATATATATATATATTGTATATATATATACATATATATATATATATATTATTATATATGTATTATATATTATATATATATATATATATATATATATAAAATATATATAAAAAATATATATATATATAAAATTTATGTATATTATATAAACTAATATGTTGTAAAGATAATGTTAATAAATTGTGCCATTATTGGGGTCCTATTAGCGAAAAAATGTCAATGCCAAAAAAAAAAAAAAAAAAAAAAAAAAAAAAAAAAAAAAAAAAAAAAAAAAAAAAAAAAAAAAAAAAAAAAAAAAAAAAAAAAAAAAAATTTTTTTTTTTTTTTTTTTTTTTTTTTTTTTTTTTTTTTTTTTTTTTTTTTTTTTTTTTTTTTTTTTTTTTTTTTTTTTTTTTTTTTTTTTACACCCCCTTTTCACGGTTTATCATCTAGTCTTCGGGCACAAAACAAAAAGCAATAACATCAAAATTAAATTAACATAAACAAAATTAAAGAAAAATATAAAAATTAAAAAAAAAAATGGTTTTAAATTGGTCAAAAGGGGGATGTAAATCAACGGTCTACCGAAAAAATTCCATATAAAAAATTCCAAAAAACAAAATACCTTGGGGGGAAAGGAATTCGGAATTTTTAATCAAAGCCAAGAAATATGACTCAATACATCGAACATGTATTCGAGCATACGGACATCCAATACATTACTAACTTTCGCAATGTGATCCTGTGTATATCATTGTGCAGATGCAGTTATACCGGTTCCCATCCGGCTGACAGGTTCCTCCATTTCTACACGGTTCTGACGTACATGCGTGGAGCTCTTCTGTGTACACAAGCATCAAGGAAGCAATAACACTCAAAATTAATTCAATTCATAAACAAAACTGTAAAGAAACAATATAAAAACTTCGGGAGGGAGAGAAGAACACCAAAGTGGTGTTTCCAGACTTGGAGAAAGCATATGATCGAGTACCAAGGGGGAAGATGTGGAAAGGCTCGAGGGACAGGAATCTACCGAAAAAGTATATCCGACTGATACAGAACATGTACCAGGGAAGTGAGACAAAAGTACGCAGTGTGGCTGGTGAAAGTAGCAACCTTGGCGTGAATGTTGGGTTACACTAACAATCGCCGTTGAGCCCATATATATTCCTCATATTAGTGGACGTCTTTGACAGAGAACGTGATAACAGTTTCACCGGAATTAATTGTGACGGGAGATGATATTGCTCTGTGTGGCGGGAAGGAGGTAGACATTACAGATTACCTGGACACGTGGAGGAATGCACTTGAAGAAAATGTAATGAGGTTTATTCGAACGAAAACCCAGTTCATGGTAATAAATACGTGCGGAACGAAGATATATACATATATACGGTAAATATATAATAGGAGACGAGTTGGAAATTGTGACAATCTTCAAATATCTGGGGTCAGTCGGGGAATAAGAAGGAGGCATAGACACGGAGATCAAGGAGTCAGACAAGCAATGCTGTACGGCGGAGAAGCTTGGGCAAAACAAAGACAAGAACCAATGATAGAGATGAATGCGATGGGGATCTTGAGATGGATGTGTGTAGTAAGAGAGAAAGGTAAGACCAGAAACGAACATATAACAGAAACAACCAGAGTAACACAAACATCCAATAAAATATAAGAAAGAGAAAGGATTTTAAGGATATGGGCATGTGATGAGAATGAAGGAAAAGTAAGGGAAAGTCCGTTAATATGAGCCATCAGATAATATGTACCTAACTCAAAAATGGTATAATAAACGTTGTCATCTATCGTTTACATCCTCAGTTAAGGAAGGTAGCGGAGCAGGCCGCCACAACTTGGAGTAGTAAGACGACAAAATATACAAATATTTTCGTTAATAACAATTCATAGCATTTCTGACAATTTCAAGTGGATATCAATAAAAACAAAATCTATATTAACATGAATGACGTTTTATGACGACCATGTTAACGTGGCAGTTCATGTTATGCGTGATAATGCAACCACATCGAATAAATGTTCCACCTGTAGCAGAAAAGGAAGTGACATACCTTCTGGGTATTATGGGCCACCTTGACATTAAGGTAATACGAGCATATGCTCATATTATGTGTGCGGATCAATATCGCAATATAAACCAGTCGAGTGCATTCGAGATGATCATGTCATCCACCAAACCACAAAGGAAAGCGGGAACTAAGAAAAGGCAAGTGGCGCATGCTACAATCTTCACCGGGTCCGTTCATAAAACCCAACTTGAAGCACGTGAAGCCGTTACATCCAAGACAGATCTAAACTCAGTACCAGAAGCTTACCACTCTATAACGAAGAATCCCAAACGCAAACGGTCGCCTACAAATAGTTGTACAGAACCCCAAGGCACAAAGACTGTGAATCAGTTAGGAAACACAGCCAGTGATTGCGTGAATCGCACCGCCAAAAATCCGATATGTCCCTAATGCCACGTATGGTACTTGTTATCCATACTGAGGGAATGGATCTAGTGTAACAAGTGCGATACATGGATGTATATTGCGTGCTCTGGAGCTGGCTAAAGAGTGAGGGTATTCAAATGTGATTTGTGTTCAGTTATCTGTGAGGCTGTTCTGGATACTGGTGTTATCTTAGCCTACTGTGCATCTCCGAACAACATTTATTGTACTGTGTGTGTGTGTGTGTGTGTGTGTGTGTGTGTGTGTGTGTGTGTGTGTGTGTGTGTGTGTGTGTGTGTGTGTGTGTGTGTGTGTGTGTGTGTGTGTGTGTGTGTGTGTGTGTGTGTGTGTGTGTGTGTGTGTGTGTGTGTGTGTGTGTGTGTGTGTGTGTGTGTGTGTGTGTGTGTGTGTGTGTGTGTGTGTGTGTGTGTGTGTGTGTGTGTGTGTGTGTATATTGCGTGTCTGGAGTGGTGAGTGAGGGTATTAATGTGTTTGTGTTGTTATCTGTGAGGTGTTCTGGTACTGGTGTTATGTACTGTGTCTGTTTATTGTGTGTGTGTGTGTGTGTGTGTGTGTGTGTGTGTGTGTGTGTGTGTGTGTGTGTGTGTGTGTGTGTGTGTGTGTCGTGTGTGTGTGTGTGTGTGTGTGTGTGTGTGTGTGTGTGTGTGTGTGTGTGTGTGTGTGTGTGTGTATGGTGTGTGTGTGTGTGTGTGTGTGTGTGTGTGCCGGCGCACGCGCGCGTTCTTCGCTCGCGCGTGTGTGTATGTGTTGTAGGTATGTTTGATTTGTGCGTGCGTGCATGTATTACTCTTTTGGGTAATATGATCACGTGCTCATATTACCAATGGGGCATTTGATGAAAAAATTCTCATCGTTCTCATTAAAAATGTAAACAAAGAATGTACACAACAATAGTCTATCACCAGAATATCAGTGTGAAATATTGGCTCATATTACCAGACTTTCGCCTACATAGTGCGACTACTGATGACAGATATACCAGGAAGAAAAGAGAAATGACTACCAAAGATCCGGTGGTAAAATGCCTGTACATGAGACATAAACACCGTACGTCTCAACGCATTCGAGGCGATAAACACAGCGACATGGGGGATGAAAATCAACAGCCATACCGGCGACCCCACTTGAAAGAGAACAGCCAGGGTAGAACAAAACTGAACATTAGTTCAATTAAAAAAGCTAATTAAAAGTTATTTACTTAAAACAAAAATGTTATCTGCTGTATCAATCTGTATGATGACAACATGAGTATTAGTTCTAGGTTTTGAGACTGACAACAACAATAAATAAATCCAAATACATATTATAAGTACTTAATTAAAACCATTTATAAATCCTGATCATGATTAACCATTCACATACATGCACTCACCGCCCCCCCCCACACACACACGCACACCCGCACACCCACACACCCACACCCCACACACCCAACGCACACGCACACGCACACGCACACGCACACGCACACGCACACGCACACGCACATGCACATGACAAATGCGTCTCACGGAAACATCAGAGAGCGGCTAGTATTTCGTAGACGTAGCCCTCCAGTGACGATCCCACCTCCGCCTATTGTCAACTGTCGTTTATCTGCCTCCCCATTAATATCATGGATGACAGTAACACGGTGTAGTTAAGGATCTTTTTCTAAAGTTAATGCACATATCTTGTTTTGTATGTTTTCTTGTACCAATATGATTGATCATAACATCATCAAACTCTTCTAACACAACGCCGAACCAAAAACATATTCTATGTGGCATTCTAATCCTGACCCGCCAATACGTACGGTCGTTCGTTGTTCTTAGTAGTTACGGTGCGCTCATTTCATACCATGTTGACAGACTACTAATTATTTTTATACGCTGCCACTATATATTCTAACTTTTATTAATCGTTTCTGCATTGTTCTAATCTGGATAATCATCTTTCATTTGCAGTTGGCTGTCCTAAAGATGTCTTTGTTTTGTTGTTTTTCTGACTACGAAACTGTCATCATACTTCTTAAAAACTACATTCGGTTGTTTCGATGGTGTGTTTATTAAATACTTAAAGCGAATTACAGTTAATGTTCCTAATTAACTTAAATAAACCGTTTCACTAAAATACTATTATCTTAGTGATACGGTTCATTGGTCAATATTGCATATTATATACTATACTATTTGGTTATACCACCTTTCCAGCTTAAGAATATAAAGTTTGCTAAATTTACTTGTAACATATGAACAGGTTGAGCGTTAGTACACATATGAGTACAATAATGATATGCAATGAACAAGTATTTGCATTTATTAGTATGATTACCAATAGGAATACATCTTAACATGTATTTTAATATACTACATTAAAACAATACATTACTTACATTCGCAATATGAGGTATGTGTAGCTCATCGTGCAGATACACACATAAGCTCGCAGAAAATTGAATCACATCTGTCTCACGGAAATGTTACAGATAATTTGCATATCAATACAATTAAAACGCCGTGCAGACATGGAAGCAACTGAATAACTAACAACTACCATCTGATTTGTATGCATTTGTTCTACTAAATATGCGTGTTATCGCTTAGTGTTAGGGTTGTCTTTCTGACTGACATTTCCAAACCAATATAAACAACAGAAACTTACAATACCCCGAATAAATGTCTCATAAAATATGCACGAAATGGTTTTTATCAAAGTTAAATGAGAGAAGCATCCTGTGATAGCATAGATGCTGCTGGTATGTTTTGTACGTAAATGGAACACATAGCCATCAAAGGTCTATGACCTACGCCATTTTAGAAACAAAAACAGCGTAGTCGACTTGGTCGGCAGGAACTGTGTATACTATCTTTTACTTGCTGACCTAACCATGAAAATTACCACCAACAGTCGCCAAACTTCCTCTCACATATCTTACATCATATGCATACACTACGTTACAAAAAAAACCACTTGCATTCCTCTGACGAAGAAAATCCACAAAATAAACGTGCAAATCTCGACGGACGGCAACTCGACATATTCAGCTACACGCAGCTCCGATGCTACAGTAAACTCGCTATTATAAGTTAGCGTTACACAAAATACCATTAGACGGCGCGTTGTGCGCGCGAATATATATTAATTTTACTTACTCCATTCGCACGCGCGAAATAATTTTAATAATTATAACTATAATAATAATCAGAATTAATTATTATCATCACTTTAATCTGTAGGAATTTTTTTTTTTATTATAATATAATAATAACATTTTATTTCATATAGCGCCACATCCATAATTATTTCACAACATACAGCTATTAAACAAATAACCAATAAGAAGAATACTATCCACAGGGTAGTACTATTTTAAAATAAATAATAAAAATGCATGTGTCCATATAATTAACTAAAATTTATTAAGTAAGTAACGTTTATAAATATTCTCGCGCACAAACGCGCTGTATAAAAGGTATATCCGCACTGGTTCTGTGTCTGTGACTGTCAATTCTAATGAATCCACTGGAACACTGTTTCAGTTCTCTCGTGCATTCAAACGGTAACAAAAAGACAGCTCACTGATACTGTGCTTCTGTGTACTGTTGCTACAACTACACGAGGAACAGTATGGCATATTGCTGTCGCGATTTCGTTGAAAACCGATGTAAATCACCGCTTGGGCCTTGGCTCTCCTTTGTTGTGACGGTTGAACCAGCAGTCGACTCGGTGACGTAGTATTTTTCCAAAGTACAAATAAAAGCTGGCGTTTGATTGGCTGCATCGACAAAGATGGTCCGGTTCATGGTGTCAGTGTCTTTGCTAGATTCTTCCTCTTTAAGACAACTTTCTGAGTAAATCACTGAAGTGAAAAATTTGATTGTAGATGCAGATGGTTAGTTTGTTAACTCTTTTAGGTGCATAACACGAAACCGTTGCCTTTGTTCCCTCTAGAACTACGTAGATGGTTAATTCCACTGTAGCTTTATCTGGAAGCGACACCGGATAAAGTTGTGATGTCCTCCTGTTTCAGGTTCTAACCTTCCTTCGTACTTGTCTCTTCAGCATAATCAATGACTCAGCCCGTATATATATATATATATATATATATATATATATATATATATATATATATATATATATATAAAATATATATATATATATATATATATACGTGCTGAGTCATTAATTATGCTGAAGAGACAAGTACGAAGGAGATATATATAAATAAATAAATAAATATATAAATAAATAAATAAATAAATCGTGTGTGTCTGTGTTCGTGACGCGGATACCATAAATGCAAAGTTGCCCAGTATTGAAACAATCGTAATATTAATAACATAATGTGAACGGATGTAATAGGACGGTGTTTGATTTGTTAATGTACCTTACCTTGTACCTTGGCATACACTGACTGTCATATAGATATGCCGGACAAAACCGACGCATTTCAACCAGGTCATATTCCCAGACTGCCGAAATTGGTAGACATATTATTTAAAGTATCCGTACTATTTTGTTACTAATCATGCATTTATTTAGTTTTACTAAACAACAAATAACCAATACGTCATATATTCAGGTTTTGGTAATCATAGCCAACTATTATATGCGATTAGGTTTCTTGCCGCCCTACCGACATAGTTTAGTTTGCCGACGTATGTGGGCATTAGTGCTATGTGTCCATAATTCGTAACCTTTACCTATATGCCTTAGAGTAAACAAGACGAAGATAAACGCAATATCAATCTATTTTACATACAAATGTACCTTCGCATACTGTACTGGAATAACGTTCGGTACATGCGCAATAGAATGACGTTCCTCTCTGTTGACATGTGCCATCGTTCTGGCAAGGGTTGCTCAAACACGCTATGTAGTCAACTGCAAACGATGAAGATTTATAATATTTATCCTGGACAAAAAAAACAATGTCGGTGTTTGTGTAATGGTAAACAATGATTCTGTTTAATGTATGATTCAAAGTTGTGGACAACTGTCGTGTGATAAAATAACAAGTAAACGACCTAAAATGGAATGCTGTTACATTTATTTTAACAGAGAACAATTAATACAAAAACTTAAAGAAACACATAAATAATGGCTTTGTTTCATGTTGTCTTTTTGTCTGTTTCTGTGATTATATTGGGAGAGGTTTAACACAAATAATAAAACAAGTGATACACAAGTAAGACATGACAGGGTTATAACAGGAATCTTAGTACGCCGATGCAAATGATGGCAAGATGATGGAAACAATTATGGTACTGCTTACGATGAGACATTCGTGAAAAAATGTGAAGATCATAACAATATTAATAAACTGCAATGGCGCCGAAATAATATGTAACGTGACCCAAGACGCGAAAAAAACAAGATCAAATAACACAAATATGCAGGCAGGATAGGTATACAGTTGAATAAAACAGACTACAGGTGATTTCGAGTGGTGAAAAAGGTAATCCTAATTAAAAGGCCAATAATGGAAGGTAAGCCATTTTCAAATCCATATTATTCACCAAAATTTGCATCACTCCAGAGTCCGCCACTCTGCCATGTGGCCATCACTCGCCACAATGCATTTTAGTCCACCTGTTAATATTAATGTGTGACACAATAGCAGGAAATGCCAGCAATTCAATATCAAACAACTACTACTTACCTATGAGTTCACGGCCAATTACAATTACTTCACACAAATATGCCATTTGGGGTTTAAATAAACCATATGTCGTTTTAGTCCTTTTGTATTTGAGAATATCACCAATCGCTGAGCACTTGAGTTGGACTGACGGTGTAGTCATGGGGATAGTGCCAATTCTTACTTCCGAACACATCGTGTATCTCCCTGATCTATCCCGCACCTCAAGCATGAAACCTTTGTACGTGACCATTTCAGTGTCTGGAAGAATAACAGTGCCCGTATGTATCGCCAATGGTCATCAACTGCAGCAATATCATGCATGTAGCAAGTGAATACATGACTTTGTACATGACACCTAAATTAACTAATCTATTTTGCCTTCACTACATACATTATATTGATAGCTTGAAACAGGATAAGGAAGGTTATTTTTAGGTAATGCTCCTGCTACTTATACGCACCGTTCTTGGAGTATATGATGACGCTTTCGATGACGTGCATGCCACCAAGTTCAACTGACCACCAAGCCGTGTCTGTAGGAAGGCGGTCACTTTCTGCATGACCACAGTGATAGAAAGGTTCACTTATAGAAATGTCTCCGTCGACGGTACGCCTGTCTGGGATCGTTCTTGTACTCTTTGTAGCTTGCTTGACTCATTTTGGTTTTCTTCTGGTAGGCAAGATTTCCTGAAACAATAAATTATATTCGTCTTGTATCAGTGAATTGGCATTTCATCAGTTTAACAGATTTATAACTAGTGCACTCAAATATTACTGTCACGCTATAGCGAATTTGTCGATTTGTCTGATATAAGTTTATTATTAGAGGTAAATAGAGGGACACTGTATTATTCGTAACTTATTATCGTTCTCGTATGAGGATTCGAAATTATTTTCGACCTTGTGTTTATATATATATATATATATATATATATATATATATATATATATATATATATATATATATATATATATATACTCATATATATAATAATTAACTTAGTTCAACTAATATATTAAATGCACATCATATATATATATATATATATATATATATATATATATATATATATATATATATAATATAATATATATATATATATATATATTATGTATATATACACGTACATATATATATAATATATATAATAAATAAATATATATATATATATATATATATATATATATATATTATGACGATCTATAATATAGTAGTTGAAATAATATATTATAATGTGCCATTTAATATATTTGTTGAACTAACGTTAAAAACATTAATTATATCACATGAGTATGCATATATGTTCGTGTTGTTCGACATACCGAGATATCTTAATTGTTTGATAAATGTAATTATCTTTCAGCAACTGTTGTCAACAACTCACATGGTTGTGGCGAAATGTCCAAACAGATGTTAACACATGTGATCACTTTGGCGCGTTTGGTCTGATTACATTATTTATTGGTCTTACAGTCATATTAAAAACATATGTGCCACAAACCTGTCTGACACCCTGGTCCATGCCATGGGAATGCACTGGGATGGCCATTTACACATTCACCACCGTTGATACAGTCGCCCGTGTCGGGATCGCATCCCTTCGTACATCGACAAGGAAGAATGCAGTTCCCTCGTAGTCCCGGGTTCTCTGCGAATCGACAGCGGCCTTTATCAAACACTACAAACAGTGAACACAGACATTTAGTATTAAAAGACTAATGCTCGGTGTTTCATCTTACGAGTGCGACAGCGCAATATCAAAATCATACGTTGCTGCTATTTTAGCAAGTAACACAGCTATGCAGATAATTTGGAAAAGTGTTATTGAAGTTATGAGAAACTGTGGGGTATATAGGAACATAACTGTAAAACTACAGTTGGTCGTCCTCGTTTCCCATGGTGGTCGGCGTTGAAGATCGCGAACAGCAAAACCTCTCGTCTACTCTCTTTCAAAGCATATGTTTTTCATTATTTTGTTATGTAGTTAATTACTTGTTTTGTTTTTCATATTGTGTGTTTTGAAATAAATTGATTGGATGATTAATCGATTAATTGTGTTTGATAAATCGATCGATCGATTCATCAATCGAATGATTGGTTGACTGACTGACTGACTGACTGATCTTAGAATGGTTTTACATAGTTTCTTAGCCGCAGTTCGCTGTACAGCTGTTGTCAGTAAATCATGTCTCACATTGTTTTATGCACGTTAAAATATAAACTATAACGATAAACTATTGATACAGATTTAACACGGAAAAACATATTAAAATATCTTTTATCTGAATGTCACAATTTTCATGAAATAGCTTGTACTATGAACAGTAATAGCATTGTTACATTATGTAATAATGAAATCATTATACTATTTCGTAATAGTACTAAATAAAAACAGATGTGTACATTTATGTTAAGTACCTGCAAAATATAAATAAATATTGTATACGAACTTATTGCCTTTGTAAATATGCAATTCATACACACTACACCAGCAAGTCAGGTAACTATATATATATATATATATATATATATATATATATATATATATATATATATATATATTTGAAATGGTGAATTAAAAACGGCCCAACCTCATCGGACGGAATTGTGCAAGAGGACATGTTGTTTTCTCTAAGTATTTTATGTGTAGAGTATTGATGGAAATATCTTAGAACAGAATATAGTTATGATATAACTTCAAATAAAGGTTGGGCTCTTTTAGAATTAAACAGTCTTTTTCTTTGGCAATGACATAATGAACATAATGTTACAATACAGCGTATTATTTCATATGGCATACATGTCATATATCAGGTAAGCAATAAGTCGCTGTAAAGCAGAATAAAGGTATTGTGAGGGCGTCTTTATGCCTACCAACTTGACTTCTTTGACTGCCAACTGCGCAATGCAAAGGTACTCCATAGGGCATGCCATGTCACCCTTAGCCATCGTAATCTGTTCCCCAAACGGTATATGCATATCGTGCATTTGTAGCAGTTAGCTATACAATACATTGTTGTGCAACACGAGAACGGTGTTGTGAGATCGAAATAAACAGCGACGAAATAAATGAGATCTACTTGTCCTAGTCTAGGCCAGGGTCACCTAAATGTGACGTCGTGTAGGCATTGCGATTCGCAACTTGCCTGCAATTTCAGCCACTTTCTATGGCCTTTACTCTCACTCCCTTTGTATTGACTATTTTCCATCTGCATTCAATTGTTTTCTTTTGCTCTTTGCCCCCGCTACTTAGTTTCTCTCTATTGCCGTACTTCCACAATCCAGTCACCATAGCGATAAACGTTGTTACCATCTTATGCGTAGAGAGAGGTCTGGTGGTGTCATGTACATTCATACGTTAATTCAACAAGGGTCCAGTCGCTGGAGTCGGGCCCTTCATCAATTCAACATATAATGTACACCATATTTTTTTTATTTAAACATTGAAATTAGGCCGTTTATAATGTAATCAGATACCTTGCTATCTGATTACATTATAATTTGTGCAAATCGAAATAGTCTTCACTTGTGACCTATATACATACATACATACATACATACATACATACATACATACATACATACACACGTGTGTGTGTGTTGTGTGTGTGTGTGTGTGTGTGTGTGTGTGTGTGTGTGTGTGTGTGTGTGTGTGTGTGTGTGTGTGTGTGTGTGTGTGTGTGTGTGTGTGTGTGTGTGTGTGTGTGTGTCATGCGTGCATTGGAAGCATCACAACACACGCATGAAAATGTTCATTTGTGGTTTAAAAAAAATCATTAGTATGTATCCGGACAAATGACGTTCAATTAAAAGTTCCATGTTACTAGGTAACCATAAGAAATAGTGTAGAAGTGTACAGCTACTTTAATCTATGCAATATGTAATACAAAGTTAGTTACATGAGCAGTTCAGGTCGACGTGTCCAGCCGCGCACTCACATCCGCAAAACGTGCTATTCTTCAGACAAGTGGCTCCTACTACGCACAAATTGTTTTCTGTAAGAGAAATAAATGTCGTGTACGAGTCGTGACTGCAAATATTGAGATTGATTCTCAAATTGAGGGACTAACTGCCATTATAATATTCAGTTACATCGATATCTGAGGTGTCCACAAACGGGTGATGGACATATCAAAAGCGTAGCTTAATACCTCTTTGACGCCATATTTAAACATGGATGCCAATTTAAAGGATATATAAACCTATTCAAATTTAGGGTTCTGCAGTTAAGTCTAGCAAACTGATTAAAGAAGCGTTGAAAACTCGTTTTCCGAGAAAGGTTGCGATGTTGTAATAATACAAATTATAAGGTGTTTACTCTCATACTAAATGCTATGCAATTGGCTGGATTTATGCCATTCCAGATTATGTTACTTTTTATCGGAAATGCAAACACCTAATGCATGAATTCATATTTATTATACCCTACTATATATTTTCATATTCATCAAACCAAAAACAAAAACACACAGAAATGTATGAATTACAAAATGTCACATTGCAGGCGGTGTAACTCGTCATTTTCGAATATGTACAACTATGCCATGTTGTCGCTATGCCGAGATGTGACTTCATTGCTGTTAGCTGGAATGACGCATAATCTAGGTTTCAATGTATTCAGAGCGTGTTTACAAAGTTGGCTTTTGGATTGAAATGAGCATCATAATGAAATATTGTGCGATATTCCAATGTAATACAAACAGTAGTCATCATATAGGAATAAACAATTATCTTATGGTTCCACACGAATTGAATTTTGTTTTCAACAAAACCAACCAATGGTTTCGCTGCCTGAAGCTGCTTTGCCGCCGAAGTTTTCATTTGTGTCTTTCTGAAGCAGAATTCAGTGCATGTTTGCCGTGTGGGTTTACTGTTGTTGCTTCTCTCCTGCTAATTTGTTTTTGCAGTACTCAGTAGAGCAAATCGCAATGTAGTAAAACCGTGAACATTTTAAACCCTAAGTTAACTACTTTTCAAGCAATATGTGGGCATACATTTTAGAAAATTCGGGACATCTAAATTCAAATGTCTGGTTTGGCCATGGATGGGACTGTTCAGGTACTTCTTTTTACAATTGTTCGTATTGCGTACGGGCGAAATGTTTGTACTACTGTGTCTACGTTAGTTGTATATACATTGTCTATGTTTTCAGTCTGGGATGTAAATTGTTTACCAAGCTACACATTGCGTTTTGAGTTAACATACATCCCAGAAATAACAGGAGATGACAGCTTTGTCAACGCCTGTATAATGTCGAATGCACTCTAACCAGAGAGAGCCATATTTGTTCGTACAAAGGGGTTAAAACTTCGTAATTCTCACAAACGTTACGATAATAATATTCGTATATCTAAAACTAAGTATCGCGCTTGAAAACGAGGTTGGGGGCACTTATGAGCAGGAAGTCCATTTTCTCAGTCCATGTTAAAATAGATACTGTGTTTTGTTTTTGGTAGTAATAATCGGGCTATCGCCCAATTGTGTTTATAGTTTTATTGTTCGAAGGATAATTATAAGCAGAAGCAGTATCACTCTTCATTTTGCCGGTAAGAATGATCACAGAAATCATGCATTGTAATGGATTATTATGGTGCTTGCCATGACATCGGCGGCTAGTAGGCCCTATTTCACTTCTCAGTTGTGTTTGACGATCTTGACAAGTAATGAAGAATGCCATCTATGACAGCTGATGAATATATATATATATATATATATATATATATATATATATATATATATATTATAGTTTATAAATAATATGATCCATATTTTATCAACCTTTGTACGTGAATCTGCTGTTCGAGCGGTATTACTGGCATCCAGCTATGTAACAATGCTGCTAAAATGATGACCATAATATATTATTATTAACAAAACCTTCCTAATCGTTTTAATATAATTTCATCAGTCGGAAACTACAACAGTCATCCGTCTTTAGAATACATTCTTGTGTCCTGTCCCCAATCAGCTACAGTCGCGCGGAGTCTCGCCACGTATTGTATATTTAATAAATATTGTGTATACTTCATTAGCACTCATATCCTGTCTATTTTTTATTGACCGTTAAATTGTAACTGCATAAATACCGTCTTTGAAAGAGGATTCCGCATCTACGGCTACGCAATGGAAACGCAAAATGCCATAAATATGGAATACCGAAACGTCAACAACCAGGACAGACCACCAAACGGGACCGATTAGTAATTCACCGCATTAATATCTACACCATGTGCTATACAATTATTATATATCGTAGGCATGGACATCTAACTATCCATTAATTACACTATTTCTTTATACAAAATTCAAACATCCTGGAAAGGGTTATAAAAATGATAATATAAGAAACATCCCCAATGCTTTACAAAATTAGCTTTCACATCAGTTGATCCCATTTTGTGGATTTGTAGGGAGAGGGTATATGTATATATTAATGATATGCAGTAGGCGTATTTATATTGTACCAATACTGTGTCTACACAGTTTTTTGATTGCATATTTAATTCAAACATAATTTATTCAAACTTTGGCATTACCATCGTTATTCAAATACACCTGCTTTTGTGTCAAAAAATGAGGATGGTGTGTGATATGGTGACGTGTGATTATTCATAAAGTAAGCTTCATGTATAACACAACATATTATCATATACACCGAATAAATTACTACTTATATTTTCAAGGTGCCAATAATCACATTTCTTTCCCCCAAAAAACGACTGAGAGCGACACAAATATTTATTTTGACGTGATGTCTTACAGATCAACACTTGTAATTCTGACCAATATAAATAATATTATTAACATACTGCTTTTACCAGTAGATTTTAGAATACCATGTAAGGTATTTGTATATAATTATTTTACATATGATTGATGGGCACCCTAAAAGTGTTTTATTATTCAACAATAAGTTCCATTATTAACATTTCATGAAAATGATGAATATTAACAACATTGTCATATTGCAATAATTCTAGGTGTAATTAGAAAACAAGGAACACAATTGATAGGGATAGACACATTTACTCCAAGATTGACTTAATTGCACAATGAAAATGTAAGAAAAAACATAAGACAACTATTGATTAATATTAGCTAGACATTGCTGTATCAGTATCCAAGGAGTCTCTGGTGTAATGATAGATGCACTGTGCATTTATACTGGTCTTCCTAGTATTCATAGCATGTTACGATTTCAGTGTGTTGACAAGAACATTTTAAAGGGTAGAAATGTGCCACATCCGCACATAGTATTGCAATGGATAGAATCAATGGAACCAAGCGGATGTAATGAAATGCTGGTGTCAATGCTGCACATTACATACCTGTCAAGTCTACCGATTTGGTCGGGAGTCTCACGATTTTAGACATGTCTACCGATCTACCGATCAGGTTTTCTATTTAAGCAGTTTCTCCCGATTTAATAAAAAAATCTCCCCCGGAAATCCCGACCCGTAGATTTGCCGCAACTTCGAACATCAAAACATGAAAATGTTTATGCTTGCCGATAGATGGTGCTGTTACGAAGGCCTTGCGCGCGTTGAGTATCTACACAGCGCGCGATTTGTCCTATGTCCATCCGGTTACTTCGCAAGGTGAACATTGACCAGCGCCATTGTGACGTACGCAACGCAAGAAGCAGATCACGATAAAACAACAGAAGCATTAATTGATCATGGCAGAAAGAAAGAAGGAACCACCAAAGAAGAAACAAGGAGGTACATGCAAGTATCAAGATAAATGGACGGTCGAGTACCCGTGGGTATGTAAAAGGCGACAAGGTATTGAGCATGGCTTTTGCAAAGTGTGTGTGATAGACATCAAAGTGGATCATGGAGGCAAGAATGATTTGAAGAAGCATTCAATCACAGAGAAACACACCCGGCTGCAGAAATCGCAGAACACCACAGCTCCTGTGACGAACTTTGTTTTACAGTGAATGCAGATACAGAAGATGTAATTCGAAGCGAAACTCTGTTCACAAATTTCGTTGCGGAGCGCAACTTGCCGTTTGCTGTGGCAGACAATTTTATACGCCTATGGCTATGCAAGCAAATGTTCCCAGATTCGAAAATAGCTAAGACATTCTCCTGTGGCCGAACCAAGACGACGATGATTGATGATTGTCAAAAATGCCATCGCTCTAGCTTTGAAAGAACTTGTAAAACAGTGCAAAACTTTGCCTTTTTCTTGGTTAAATACTTTGACGAGGTGAGGGAAAGAGCAGTCACAGGATTCCTGGACATGCTAATCTGTAATATTGGCACAGCACAATCCATATTTGACCAACTAGATGCCACATTCAAAGCAAATGGAATTCCCTGGAAGAATGTAGTGGCCTTCATTAGTCATAATTGCAACACAGTGGTAGGGAAGAGAAACTGTGTTGTGACCAAAATCAAGGAGAAAAACTCTACAGTGTTTGACATTGGCTGTGTGTGCCACTTGGCCAATCTGTGTACAGCGGCAGGAGTCAAGGCCTTACCTGTGCCTGTGGAGGATCTCCTAGTGGATGTGTTTTACCATTTCCAGCACAGGTAATTAAAAAAATTGTATTTTTCAATAATGTAAACATATTAGAATTAAAGTTTTCAAGGGGTGTAATTACTTGATATAGAGAATAGAGCCTGTTTTGGGCACTTTGGTGATGAATAATTACACAAGGGTGCTTACATGATATGTATAATGATTAATGCAGTGTTATTACAGTGCCAAAAAAGTGGAGACTAATACAGATTTCCTGGAATTTAACGACGTGGAGCCACTGAAGATTCTGAAGCATTGTTCCAACCGCTGGCTTTCCCTTCAGAAGTGTGTTCTGCGTCTATTACACCATTGGTCCGCTTCACTCAGCTACAGATTACAGGTCTTATATGGACAACAGTACCTTGTGTAGCCTACTCTGTGCCAAAATCAATGCCAAAGAGACATGTTACCCATTTCAGCTCAACAACGCACTCCTGAGAGCTGCAAGGTGGCCAAGTGTGCTACCTACAGTTACAACAAGGAACACCCAACCAGAACTGAGAACCAATCAAAAGACTTGACACTACAAATCTGATGACCGTGACATCTTCTGTGTTTATGAACCAACTCTTGGTGTTCATGTGATATGCTACTCGTCTTGTGATATTTTCAGTATTTGTCCCAATTCTATAGCCTGTGATCCAGTGGATAACACCTGTTATTCACAATGTGATAACAACAATATGATAACTTGTTCAATGTTGGACTGACAGAACAATGTTTATTTTTTATTTCTTCTACATTGAGGCCTGTAAATTGGATTTATTTGCAGGTTGTTTGGCTTAAATGTTGTGATGTGCTAATAAAATCATGGAAATTTGTTTTTCTTGTTGTTTCATTCATAATTTCATGGACTATTATTATTCCAAGTATGCATCCGCAAAGGTCGCGTTGACCCGTTCGTGGTTGGCGTAACAGCTCGCGCGCAATCTCCCCCATGGAAATTTTCAAATGTTGACAGGTATGGCACAACCACATGGTGCAGTTCAGGCTGTACAACTGTTCTGCAGCTAAACTAAACTGGTGCTGCAGAAGTACAGTTGTAATCTGAATATTAACACTTTCAAGATGTAACAGTGCATTTTCTCTCTGAAAACATACATATTTTGTGTTGTCTAAAACACATCATAAGTTATTTATATTCCACTTGTCAATCAATACAAGCCATGCTTCAGACAAATATAATTCTAAGATATGAGTTTCACACACTTTGCCATTATCGTTACTTTCTCAGTTACCAACTTACTTGCGTTACATCCATGCACAAGTACCCAACTAATGAAAACAAATGTAAATATAATTAAATACATGCTACATGTCTGGGTGAATATAGCATGTCCGGTGTTGTACTGTAATATGTTCCGCTATATACATCGACGAGTTAGTCTAAAACTAAGCCAGAGCTATTAGCTCTGACTAAGCATGGGCAAAGGTAATGTTTATATTTGTTTACCTTAATTAGAAGGAGGGTGTCCACTCCTGCGTTTTGCTGTTTCATCTAATATGTATTGACACGATTACATTGCACAGGTATAGCCATATGCTGAAGGTACAGTGCAGGCCTGCTAAATTGATGATGTTCGCAATTTATTTTCAGCCAAGCGTTATTTTTAACGCCGAAGCGAACCGAGTTGATGGCGATACCCTTAGAGTACGTGTTAACGTTCACACGTTTGTCAAATGTTTTTATATAAACAATGGCTGTCATCTCTGTTCTGTCAAATTGTATAGGGAAATATGCGTGAGATATAGTACCATAAAAGTACGCCAGGTGACATCAGTGCAGTTTCCCAATAGGTGGCAGCACGATTAAAACAACATTATGTACATGTCACTGACAATAATAACACAAACTCGAGGAATAACCTCGCCTTGAGCGATATAGCGTATGAGGCACAGTGTAAGCAGGAAGAGCTTCAACTATCAGTATTCAGGCGCCGCTAAGTGACAGCATTTAATCGTCATGTAACAAAGCCTGGAATAGTTGTTGTTTGAAAAGTCAGATAAGCAAATCTGGGTAGAGGTCATGATTGGCCTTCAGGCAGCCAAAACTGACGTCACTTCTTATTTTCCTTGTTTACCTGATTGCTAGTTTTCCCTCCAACTAAAACAACGCATGAAAGTGGAATGTCAATTTTATTTATTTTCCCTATATTACAGGCAATAATTTACTGAGGACACTGAAATACACAAAAAAATTGGAATCATCCATAAAATAAACCAAACGGAAAACATGTCGATGTTAGTTTATCTACCAATATATCACATAAAGAAAATGTGTTCACTTTCTATTATTAATTGTGTGTATAGTTTTATTTTGTAACTTAATTTCTTTACCGAATCTGCGCGAAAGCATGCTTAGTACATAAACGTTAAGGAGGAGATAAAACGCTACAGCAACCATTGCCCAGTTACAAGAATGTACCATTTAGAGGACATGTGATCGGGATTTGGTAAGTACGAAAGCACGGTATAATTTGTAAAATTTCAAACATGGATATTATTTACCACTGGGCGCCCCCATGTTACGCTCAAGCTCCATTTGGCTTGATTACGTCCTATCTACTAAGTGTATTCTGTTCATTTTATTTTCCAAATTACTTCTTCAGTATACATTTCTCTGCGCGAAAACAATATTATAGTGTCATATATGATAGATGTAGATAATCAAATCATGGGTTTTCGAGATAACATAGTTAAATTAACTTAAAATGATTTATAACCAATGAAAACAGTTGACAAGTCGCACTAGCCAGGACTCGTTAATATTTATGAAGTAAGGACGTGCAAATTCGTATTCGCTCCATCGACAAATAGGACCTTATTTCCAATATAGACGAAGTTATGCGTACGTACATCGTACGATTACTTTTTGTGTGTCTTCGGTAAGTTGAATTTCCCGATGAAGTAGTAAATAAGAAACAATCGAAACTTTACATTGAGTAGATAGGAGCTAGTCAAACCTAATGCAGCCTGAACGTAACATATTGTAAAAACCCACCCGCTTAATATTTAAGGGTGTATACAGTATAGCCTTAGTAGTCTAGAAAGTATTACTTAACACAGAGGCAAAACCAGACCAAGGCCAAAAGCGGACACAAAGCCCCGACGAATTCTAAAGATGTTTACTCCACTCGAGGATTTCACTGGAAACCCATCCTGGACCACACCGGCGGAGCGGATCTTAATGGTTATATATTACCAGCGAGTGATTTACTGAACATTGACTAAATCCTAGCGGAGACAGTTTGGACAAAGGTTGAATTTGTATAGATTTGCAGGTGTTTCTCGAGTACGTGATAACGTTAAACTAGCGTCCTTGGGCAAACCTTGCGACCGGAATTGTTAATTACACATGCGCACAGATGCACACTGGTTAATGAACGGTTTACAATAAAAGGATATAGCGTGGTTTTAATCAGATATAGGAGAGAGGAGAGTTAGGAGATCAGAGAGCGGAGATCGAGAGCGACAGAAGATGCTCGCGACTCTCCCTCCTTTTGGCTATCTAAATTAAAACATGAGTATGAGACTGAAGCTCATACTTATCGAGATTATCAAAATTACCGGCATGTATTTAAAATGTTAAAATGTAGAAGCGCTGTAGTGGACTGGCAACAGACACGCAGTGACTTCGATGTTACTAGTACTATGTTAAAGTCAATTGCCAACGCAATGTATATCTTTTGAAATTCTGTATACGAACATGAACTTCAAATTGTGAATAAAATATCCGAGATCGAACCTGGAACGAGCGTCTGTCACTTTACCCTGAATCGGGGGTTAAACCTATTCTGGCGAACGCACACGAGAGGAGCGAGATACACACCAACGCACACACACTCACACATATCCTGCGGAGTAACTCCCCCCGCGCACGCGTCCCAAGGGGGGTCGTTCTCTACACTGGCGAGCGCGACTTTTCGGAACTTACACTGGATAGCGCGATCACACTGGCTTAGCGCGCCAGCTCGGATTTTCACAGACAACGGTTCGCGTCGACACAAGGAAAAGACACTGACGAACGCGCCAACTCGGATCTTCACAGACAACGGTTCTCATCGACACAAGAAAAAGACAACAACGACATTACTACTGTGAGTACGAACAATATTACCATTGTGAACCACATCGTGAACACTCGGCATTGATCGTCGCGACGGCGATTACCATTTGACTATTTGCAAAAATGAATTTTCTCATGCCATGGATGTTTGAACAATCTGTTTCAATCGATGTTGGTTATGACATACTAATAATGAAAACAGAATACGCATACTTTGTACTCGGGCAGAGTCAAGCCATTCGCACTCAAAAATCGCGACTAGATTGATGAGTCAGAAGACTGTGATGGATGATGAACGAATGGGGATACGGGAAGTCACCAACAGCCTCCGATGCAGTGTGACATTATCCCGGCGGCACCCGCCGATTGTGACCGACAGACCGGTCAGCCATGGCAGACAGAGCATTCAGCGCACGAGCGGCCACCCGTAGACGACGGCGTACAGGACATTGACGTGATGAGGGTGACAATGAAGGCACACCCCACATGCCCCCGACTGTCGCAAAGACGTGCGCCAGACAGCGGAACAACCCTGTTACGCGTCGATTTCAGACGAGATGCTCAACTCATCAGCGACGCTTAACCGCGCGGCGTCTCGACACGACTGACTTGACGCCTGCAGACGACAGTAACGAAAACATACAAATTGATCCTGTGATTTCGCACTCTAAAAAGCGTACAGTCGCGGCACCGACTATCGCTTATCATAAACGCGCAAAATGGAGTCATATAGACCTTGTTTATTGCTTTACGCGAGCTGCGTTTTAGTGAGAGCATCTGACTACAACGTGACGGACATACTTTTGAACGAACCACGGCTACTGACTGACGGCATCCTTGTGACGGATGGCGGTGAGACACGTAACCACGCCGACTGAAATACCAGGACTATGACAGAGACTTGACCGTTTACGAGCAATCCTTCACAATTTGAACTACTTCCATGGACACCGAAACATGGAGCATTCGCCTCTCCGACATTGAAAATACGATGTTCACCGATGGACCGAATGCGCAACGGACAAGACGGGAAATTCTTAACATTGTCGGTGAGTTGAATTGCTCACTGTTTGGGACAGTAACGGACATTGACGTGGAGGAAGGCCGACGACAAATCGAACTATTATGACAGACGAGTGGTTCATTCTGTAAGTAACATGCTGTCCGATATCAATCAGACTCACAACGCAGTAGTACAGAATCGCAAACGTATTAATTCCTTACAGGATTATGTTGAGAAAATGTCACTAAAAGTACGCCACATGGCTAATCTTTGGCAAATACAGGAAAACGTGTTACAGATTGTTGTAGCGAAATTACGCGTCAAGCACGATCATTGGTTACAGCAGATAGCCAGATTTAACAGAGAGTAAGTCTCCCTAGAATTATGTTTTCTACCGGATGTAGACGATAACTAACTAATATATTAACGTCAGCGCACCTTGCTGGTTTCCATGCACTGGAAGTACAATGGTATTACGTTACTATACGAATATCCTGTTTCAATCAGTACAAACAAGTGTTGTTCCGTGTCAAATGTATTGACTGATTACATTCATTACAACCGCTATCTAAAGCACAAATTCAATTAACACCAGACATTGCATTACACGCACTAACTGGTGGAATTGTTCAGCCTAACTCGTGTCACGGCAGAAATCTGATGATCTGTAGGGCAGGCGCAGTTTACGATAGAACTCGTTTTAAATGTTTAACAGGCGAGCCAGAACTATGTAAGACTTGCAGAGTGATACTCACTAATGCTCTCGATGTGGAAACACAGGTCATTTAATTAATTCCAGGCACGTTTGCATGTGTTACTTTCAGTATAACTTTGACACGAATCTTCTATAAAAGACATGTGTTACAATGGCGAAAATTGCATTTTATTTGGTAGCATTGAATTGAATTTCCGCCGAGAGAAATTCTCACATTGACAAGTGTTTATATTCTTTAACATGCTTGATGTCATTGTATACGCTTATGTAGCTTTGAATTGAATTTCCGCCGAGAGAAATTCTCACAAGTGTTTGTATCTCCTTAACATGCTTGATGTCATTGTATAATCATTTGGTCGCTTATAATTGAATTTCCGCTGAGAGAAACTCTGCGTATGACGATTGTTTGTATTTGTTTATATACGTGTGGTTTTTGTATAATGCTTTGTAGACTTGACGGAAATTCCCGTAGAGCGTCATTTAAAATTGGACGACTGTTTGTAAACAACCTTTACTTACAGGATGCGAGTGTAGCAATTGTATATTAGTTCCTAGACACTGTTACTAGACATGTTTGCAACGACAACTCTATATAGAGAGTTTCCATTATATTAATCTTGGTGGTTTTTATTAGTATAATTGGTATAGTTGAAAAATGTAATTTTCAACTCGTGGTAGAGGGCGAATGTAAAAACCCACCCGCTTAATATTTAAGGGTGTATACAGTATAGCCTTAGTAGTCTAGAAAGTATTACTTAACACAGAGGCAAAACCAGACCAAGGCCAAAAGCGGACACAAAGCCCCGACGAATTCTAAAGATGTTTACTCCACTCGAGGATTTCAATGGAAACCCATCCTGGACCACACCGGCGGAGCGGATCTTAATGGTTATATATTACCAGCGAGTGATTTACTGAACATTGACTAAATCCTAGCGGAGACAGTTTGGACAAAGGTTGAATTTGTATAGATTTGCAGGTGTTTCTCGAGTATGTGATAACGTTAAACTAGCGTCCTTGGGCAAACCTTGCGACCGGAATTGTTAATTACACATGCGCACAGATGCACACTGGTTAATGAACGGTTTACAATAAAAGGATATAGCGTGGTTTTAATCAGATATAGGAGAGAGGAGAGTTAGGAGATCAGAGAGCGGAGATCGAGAGCGACAGAAGATGCTCGCGACTCTCCCTCCTTTTGGCTATCTAAATTAAAACATGAGTATGAGACTGAAGCTCATACTTATCGAGATTATCAAAATTACCGGCATGTATTTAAAATGTTAAAATGTAGAAGCGCTGTAGTGGACTGGCAACAGACACGCAGTGACTTCGATGTTACTAGTACTATGTTAAAGTCAATTGCCAACGCAATGTATATCTTTTGAAATTCTGTATACGAACGTGAACTTCAAATTGTGAATAAAATATCCGAGATCGAACCTGGAACGAGCGTCTGTCACTTTACCCTGAATCGGGGGTTAAACCGATTCTGGCGAGCGCACACGAGAGGAGCGACATACACACCAACGCACACACACTCACACATATCATGCGGAGTAACTCCCCCCCGCGCACGCGTCCCAAGGGGGGTCGTTCTCTACAATATGGCGGAGCCTAGTGGAAAAAGATGTCCATGTACGAACAATTATTTAAAATATACCATGGCTCCATGCTCGTCAAATCATGGTCACGTATCTTCCCAAAATACTTCCAGTCCTTTGCAATAGTTATATTACAGTATTGGCAAAGTCAAAGAATGTTGTTCAATCGGACCCGTCACGTGACATACTGACGTCATAAACACCGCGCAGTGCAGTGCTGAGTGTCTGCAAAAGCACTATAGTGGCTTTAGTTGAAGCATAATTATGGAGATTCAAACCAACCGCGGAGAACATTTGCAAGACGTTACACGAACATTTAGCAGATAAATTCAGCTTAGCAATAGTAAGTCTCGCGCGCGAAAACGAGGCTGGGTTGGGGGCAGGAAATCCATATTCTCCATGTTAACATATAGGACTGTTTGTTGTTGTTGTTGTTGTTGTTGTAATAATCGAACTGTTCCCAAATAGCGTGTTTCAGTTATATTGTCCGAAGAATTATTAAAAGCAGAAGCAATGGAACACTTCGCCGGTGACAATGATCACGGAAATCATGAATTTTAATCGATTATTATTATGTTGGTTGCCTTGGCATTAGCGACAAGTACTTGTGTTTGGTGATCTTGACTAATAATGAAGAGTGCCAGTTTTCGCGCAGTACAACGTGTTTGGGGCAATCGTATACATGTGTTATGATTATGTGCATTTAGACAACTTGTCGGATGTAAGTGCTTATTGAAACCGCAACGTACAGTAATGTAAAATGCTAATCCCGTAAAAGACACATACGGCCTAAAATCGTGTTTATTATCTTAATTAAATCGCTATATGTCTATGATAATGTGGTAAACTCAATATTAAATCGGACATTTAAGATAAGAAAGGTATAACACAAGATATTTAAGACCTGATTTTCCTAGTATTCATCAGTCGGAAACTACAACTGTTATCCATCGTTAGAATATTATTCATGTGTCCAGTCCCCAGTCATTGAATCAGCTCCAGTCAAGCGGAGTCACGCCATGTATCTGACTCACTTACAGGTCCTATAACAATTCTTTAAATTGTGCGTCTATTTAGCTTTGGTGTTCCATCCAGAACAAAACAAAGTAGAGGACAGACGAGAGATAAGCCAGCAAACAAGGTGTTGTAAAAGGGCGGAGATTCAGGTTAATCACGAAGAACATTTTCAAAACAATACACGTGGTGTTTAACATATTTCTTACGATCTTTGTTTGTGCGGCTGCTAGTTTTTCATTTGCCTGGCTGTTGAGTGTCCAAGTTTCCGCGCCGTATACATGTCATTGTTGGAAGTACGCATGCGTTGTAAAATTGTCTGTTGAAGCAGGTTCCATTGTTACCCTTGAAGATGTCGCGGTGCTTGGGTTGTCCGTGATTCTTCTTTGAATATCATTGTCTCTGGTGTTGCATCGCTATGCAAATTATCCTCAAGCCACTGTTTATTTTCAATTCAGCCCTCTGAATATGCTTTCGAGTGTTGCCTTAAATAGCTTCGGTGATACCGTGTATCCTTGTCGTAGATTTCTACTGATGTTTTCTACTTGTGGCATTCTTTGTGTAGTTCGACTGTTGTTCGATATATTGGTGTATTTTTTCTATTGTGAGTTCGGTGTACACATATTGTATCCTATGTTCTTGAAATGACACCACTGCTTGAGTTTGTGATAACTGGAAGACATTCCCGTGGTAAAACCACGCACTGCAGAGCATAGTAATAGGGCAAACCCGGGCAATAAGCGTTTCCCCAACTTCTGTTTGTCGCGCCCACATTTTGCGCATTAGGGTAACAGTTTGTTGTGTATCGGCCACACACACCAACACACAACTGGGGATGGTATTGTTTTTGTTGACATCATTATTTTTTGATAAATACAGACTATCCCGTTTTACCCGCAAAATTCCCAGTTTACCCGCATATACGGGTAAAATTGGATTTTGATCCGGGAAATATGGGATACATATTTATTTGTCATTCGCTAATGTGACGTGGTCCTACATATTCAGAATAGTTATTTTAAGTAACTGATAATATTATAACTAGTAAACTACACTAAGAATAGCTAGATATGCGATATGGTAAGGTCGTATAAGCAAAATATCATACTTCATTGTGAATTTGACTGCCGTAGCTAGGCTTGGGCGGATTACTATTCCTGTAAAATTATGTAATCCATAGACCTCACATCTTTATGTAACTTAGTTAAATTAAGCGATCTACAGAAACAGGCATATTGCAAACTAAAGTGCAGTGTTAATGTTTTTTTTCAATGTAAAATACAAAAACAAGACTGCATAACATGCACAACTGTTGCAAACCAGTGAACATTAAACAGTTCAGTGTCCTATGGACATTTAGCAAAGGTCACATCTAAAATAGTCAACGTGCATAAATATCGTATGCCTATTCACAGACGTTACATATTTGAAACTTACGTTGGTCATTAAACAGGTATCATGGGATGATCCCATTTTGCCCGGATTAGTATATCCCACTTTGTCCGGAATAGGCATTGTTTAATCAAACTGCGATCATTAATTATCGCTCACTCTCACGAAAAACTATTATACGCTGAAACACTCTTAAACGAATACTACATCTTCAGGACATTCGAAGTTGAAATATGACCAGTTGTTACGTAGCAAACTTAGATGGATCGTCAAACAAACAATTTAGCAAGGGATCAAAGCTAAGGATTACTAACGATTGTTTCAATCCGCGCGAAGAATTGCATACCAATTGGTTTGTATCTGAATCTGAATGGGATACGTCGTAAAGAAGCCAATAGTGGCTATTATATACGACGGGGTGTGTGCGCATGTTATTGAGTGTTTGAGCCGCAGGTCAGGCGACTGAAATCAGTTATGGTTTCAGCCTGGACCTGCGACTCGTTTAGTTGGTTCCAGTCGGCTATTGTTTTTACAAAAAAATAATTCTTAAATTGTTCAGTGTGGGCTGTGGGTACTATAAGACATCTGGTGTTGTTGGTTGTTAGTTGTTGGACAAAATTTTGGAGGATACATGGTCGGGGAAGTGTTTAGGCTTAATGTGTCTTTTGTTTGTTTTTGGGGCCGGAAGAATGTTTCAGTGGGGAGAGCTGGGATAGATCCTCTAACAGTTCTGTACATGAATTTTAGTCTTTGGTCGCGTCGTCTATTGTCTAATGTGTCGAGGTTAAGGTTGGTGAGCATGGTTGTGACAGATCCTGGGTGTCTAGAGCGGTAGTCTCCAGTGATGAAGCGAGCTGCACGGTGTTGAATTTGTTCTAATTTGTCTATGTCCCCCCGATGGTATGGGTCCCACACTATGGCTCCGTATTCTAAGACAGCGCGCACAAGGGCAATGTATGCCGTCCGTTTGCTGTTAATGGGACATCTGCGTATATTTCGTCTTAGGAAGCCAAGTGTGCTATTTGCTTTTTTGGTTATTGTAGAAATGTGTGAGTGCCACTTTAAGTCATTAGATATGGTGATGCCAAGGTACGGGTTGGTAGTTACATATTCCAGAGTTTCATTGTTTAGGCTATAGAGAATTGTGTTTTATTTTTTATGCTTAGGATGTGACATTTGTTTGTATTAAAATTCATCCCCCAGGTATTTGCCCACTTCCCAAGTTGCGTTAAGTCCTTCTGTAGCAAAATATGGTCGTTGAATGTCTGTATTTTCCTGTATAATAGGCAATCGTCTGCAAAGAGGCGACTTGAGATTTGACAGAGGTTGGTAAGTCATTTATGTGACACAAGAAGAGCAAAGGGCCTAAGACTGTGCCTTGTGGGACGCCAGAATCAACGGGTATTTCTCTCGACATTTTACCGTCGAGTACGACTTTCATTGTTCTTCCAGTCAGGAATTTGTTTAGCCATTCAAGTATTGTGCCTCCGATTCCATAATGGGATAATTTTGTAAGGAGTTTTGAGTGGGGAACGGTGTCAAATGCCTTGCTAAAATCTAACACTGCCATGTCTGTCTGGGTTCCGGTGTCGAAGGAGGAGAATAGGTCATGCATAGTGGTTAGAAGTTGTGTTTCACATGAGAAGCCTGCTCTGAAGCCGTGGTTAAGGTCTGTTAGGATGTTGTGTTCTTCAAGGTAAGTCATAAGGTGGCGGTAGATGATGTGTTCAAGAATTTTACATGGAACAGATGTAAGGGAGATGGGACGATAGTTTTCTGGTAGATGTTTATCTCCTTTTTTGAATACGGCCGACACGTTTGCAGTGCGCCAGTCTGAGGGTAAGACGGCTGTGTCCAATGACCGTTGGAAGATGTCCCTGAGTGCTGGGGCTAGGGTGTCAGCACAGTTCTTCAAAATGACATTCGGGATTTGGTCAGGCCCACATGCTTTGTGGGGATTGATGGCTTTGAGTAACTTGCATACTTCGGCTGTGTTAATGTTAATATCACTTATGATTGGGTGTTGTGGAGGGTCAAGGTGTGGGGGAGCAGATCCACCATCTCTGGTGAAGACACTCTGGAACTGGTCCAGGAGGATTTCAGCCTTCTCCTTGCTGTCACACACCAGTTTGTATAGTAGTAAGCAGATGCCGCTACGCTAGTTGGAAGCGAAAATACGCTTTGTGGCAGCACTATTCTTTGCATATTGCAATTTCCCCGTTTTACCCGGGTTTATTATCGGCACTTCTCCTTCAATAGATTTAAGACGTGGCTATGGTCTGTAGATGAGTATCCACTTTTGAATCCAGCTAGCTCTCGTGGCTGTTTTTCGTCGACTTGCGTGCTTGTTTTGTCAATGTCAATCGCAATCGGCATGTAATTCAGGTGTAATACCATTAAAGGGCAAAAAAGGCAACGGTTTCGTGGCGTACACCTAATAGAGTTAATATAAAGTAACAATTTCCACATATACTCAATTTTTTAACGCCAGCCGTTTACCTGAAAAATATTTTTGAACACCCAGCCATCGAAATACTATGAGCTATGAGCTGAACGTACAAAAAACAAAACTAGCAGAAACGGTGTCAACTGGTGGCGGTGCCGAACCAATTTGTTGATGCGGTGACAAGTTTGTCTGCTGTCATGAAATGGCTGCAACTCGGCAACGCGCGGAGCATATTGATGAAGGTAAATATTAAGTTGTCTATTATTGTTATTGCTTAAATATTATTATCCTAAGGTCCGGACTGCGTAATGATCGTATTATTATGACAAGCGAAATATGATCGCTTAGCTTGGGCCAAGCCTTGCCCTTGGGCCAGCCGGGTCACCTCAGTGACCTCAGGCTCAGGCTTGCCGCATTCAACTATCAGACTAAGTATGTGTCACTTATTACGTTTTATGGTAATAACACATTTGTTAAGACTTGGTGGGGTTTATCATTTAACATAAATCGTATTGAATAGTTCCAATGAAATTAAATGAATTAGGTCCCACAATTGTGCAGGTGTGTCAATTGTGGAAACAAAATCCATACAAATGAATAGTCAATACCTTGCTGTTTTTTTGCATCGCCCAGGTGTGGACACCCATCACATTTGTAATAACAGCAACTATATTGATTCATATATCATGATCTAAATGCACCGCCTACACAGCAATGGCAGGCAGTTACGATTATTTTATTTGAACATAAACTGCAGGTTATCTTCTCATCATTTTGCATGTGTCTTATGGAGTCATATATAAACATAGATAAGGAGTTTGTTTCAAAGAACCCAGAGATATTAGTGACGAGATGAATACAGGAAATATGTCAGAATTCATGCTTTGTGAAATTATGTTCATTCAGAATAATAATCCATGTTTGCAATGATTCACATAAAACATTTCTTAATGTTCGATTTTTTATTACAGGTGGACTGCTGTGTATTACGAAAAGTCGGATTTGAAATTCTCTGCTTCGAGCAACTGGTGCTTCGGAATGTACTGTATTCAGGTTGCTCAGGTGGGCTGTCTATAGGCAGTTTACTGGTGGGTTCACAGCAAGTTGGGCCGGAGTGTTCATCGAGTACGGCCAGCATGCACCAGCCACCTAATCAGGACAAAGTTCCCTGTCCTCGCTTGGAGAGCAGCACGAGGGATATCACTGTGCTCTCAAAGGCTTGACTAATGTACAAAACGATTGAGCCATGCAGCCCGCAGATCTTCCTTACTCGGTTTTGGCACATTTGCCCCGATCAAGCAACCCCTGTTGGTACAGTGATTAGTGGCAGTGTAACTTTTCCCATCACCACATGGATTATGTGGCTCATCA
>JAODUO010001125.1:42500-149867 GCA_025642075.2 Ridgeia piscesae | reverse complement strand
ATAGAAAAGGGTTTTTTTTTTTTTTTTTTTTTTTTTTTTTTTTTTTTTTTTTTTTTTTTTTTTTTTTTTTTTTTTTTTTTTTTTTTTTTTTTTTTTTTTTTTTTTTTTTTTTTTTTTTTCCCCCCCCCCCCCCCCCCCCCCCCCCCCCCCCCCCCCCCCCCCCCCCCCCCCCCTTGTCATAGACAAGGTTGACATAGGGAAAGAAGGGTGTCTTCCTTGGTGTAGACAAGGTTGACATAAGGAAAGAAGGGTGTCTTCCTTGGTGTAGACAGGGAAAGAAGGGTGTCTTCCTTGGCATAGACAAGGTTGACATAAGGAAAGAAGGGTGTCTTCCTTGGTGTAGACAAGGTTGACATAGGGAAAGAAGGGTGTCTGCCTTGGTGTAGACAAGGTTGACATAGGGAAAGAAGGGTGTCTTCCTTGGTGTAGACAAGGTTGACATAGGGAAAGAAGGGTGTCTGCCTTGGTGTAGACAAGGTTGACATAAGGAAAGAAGGGTGTCTTCCTTGGCATAGACAAGGTTGACATAGGGAAAGAAGGGTGTCTTCCTTGGTGTAGACAGGGAAAGAAGGGTGTCTTCCTTGGCATAGACAAGGTTGACATAGGGAAAGAAGGGTGTCTTCCTTGGTGTAGACAAGGTTGACATAGGGAAAGAAGGGTGTCTTCCTTGGCATAGACAAGGTTGACATAAGGAAAGAAGGGTGTCTTCCTTGGTGTAGACAAGGTTGACATAGGGAAAGAAGGGTGTCTTCCTTGGTGTAGACAAGGTTGACATAGGGAAAGAAGGGTGTCTTCCTTGGTGTAGACAAGGTTGACATAGGGAAAGAAGGGTGTCTTCCTTGGCATAGACAAGGTTGACATAGGGAAAGAAGGGTGTCTTCCTTGGTGTAGACAAGGTTGACATAGGGAAAGAAGGGTGTCTTCCTTGGTGTAGACAAGGTTGACATAGGAAAGAAGGGTGTCTTCCTTGGTGTAGACAAGGTTGACATAGGGAAAGAAGGGTGTCTTCCTTGGTGTAGACAAGGTTGACATAAGGAAAGAAGGGTGTCTTCCTTGGTGTAGACAAGGTTGACATAGGGAAAGAAGGGTGTCTTCCTTGGTGTAGACAGGGAAAGAAGGGTGTCTTCCTTGGCATAGACAAGGTTGACATAGGGAAAGAAGGGTGTCTTCCTTGGTGTAGACAAGGTTGACATAGGGAAAGAAGGGTGTCTTCCTTGGTGTAGACAAGGTTGACACAAGGAAAGAAGGGTGTCTTCCTTGGTGTAGACAAGGTTGACGTAGGGAAAGAAGGGTGTATTCCTTGGTGTAGACAAGGTTGATGTAGGGAAAGAAGGGTGTCTTCCTTTGTGTAGACAAGGTTGACATAGGGAAATAAGGGTGTCTTCCTTGGTGTAGACAAGGTTGACATAGGGAAAGAAGGGTGTCTTCCTTGGTGTAGACAAGGTTGACATAAGGAAAGAAGGGTGTCTTCCTTGGCATAGACAAGGTTGACATAAGGAAAGAAGGGTGTCTTCCTTGGTGTAGACAAGGTTGACACAAGGAAAGAAGGGTGTCTTCCTTGCTTAGACAAGGTTGACATAAGGAAAGAAGGGTGTTTTCCTTGGTGTAGACAGGGAAAGAAGGGTGTCTTCCTTTGTGTAGACAAGGTTGACATAAGGAAAGAAGGGTGTCTTCCTTGGTGTAGACAAGGTTGACATAGGGAAAGAAGGGTGTCTGCCTTGGTGTAGACAAGGTTGACATAAGGAAAGAAGGGTGTCTTCCTTGGTGTAGACAAGGTTGACATAAGGAAAGAATGGTGTCTTCCTTGGTATAGACAGGGAAAGAAGGGTGTCTTCCTTGGCATAGACAAGGTTGACATAAGGAAAGAAGGGTGTCTTCCTTGGTGTAGACAAGGTTGACATAGGGAAAGAAGGGTGTCTTCCTTGGCATAGACATGGTTGACATAAGGAAAGAAAGGTGTCTTCCTTGGTGTAGACAGGGAAAGAAGGGTGTCTTCCTTGGCATAGACATGGTTGACGTAGGGAAAGAAGGGTGTCTTCCTTGGTGTAGACAAGGTTGACATAGGGAAAGAAGGGTGTCTTCCTTGGTGTAGACAAGGTTGACATAGGGAAAGAAGGGTGTCTTCCTTGGCATAGACAAGGTTGACATAGGGAAAGAAGGGTGTCTTCCTTGGCATAGACAAGGTTGACATAGGGAAAGAAGGGTGTCTTCCTTGGTGTAGACAAGGTTGACATAAGGAAAGAAGGGTGTCTTCCTTGGTGTAGACAAGGTTGACATAAGGAAAGAAGGGTGTCTTCCTTGGTGTAGACAAGGTTGACATAGGGAAAGAAGGGTGTCTTCCTTGGTGTAGACAAGGTTGACATAGGGAAAGAAGGGTGTCTTCCTTGGTGTAGACAGGTGACATAGGGAAGAAGGTGTCTTCCTTGGCATAGACAAGGTTGACATAGGGAAAGAAGGGTGTCTTCCTTGGTGTAGACAAGGTTGACATAGGGAAAGAAGGTGTCTTCCTTGGCATAGACAAGGTTGACATAAGGAAAGAAGGGTGTCTTCCTTGGTGTAGACAAGGTTGACATAGGGAAAGAAGGGTGTCTTCCTTGGTGTAGACAAGGTTGACATAGGGAAAGAAGGGTGTCTTCCTTGGCATAGACAAGGT
This sequence comes from Ridgeia piscesae, assembly GCA_025642075.2. NCBI lineage: Eukaryota > Metazoa > Annelida > Polychaeta > Sabellida > Siboglinidae > Ridgeia > Ridgeia piscesae. Next base: position 147,214 of record JAODUO010001125.1, on the reverse strand, counting down.
TGACATAAGGAAAGAAGGGTGTCTTCCTTTGTGTAGACAGGGAAAGAAGGGTGTCTTCCTTGGCATAGACAAGGTTGACATAGGGAAAGAAGGGTGTCTTCCTTGGTGTAGACAAGGTTGACATAGGGAAAGAAGGGTGTCTTCCTTGGATAGACAAGGTTGACATAAGGAAAGAAGGGTGTCTTCCTTGGGTAGACAAGGTTGACATAGGGAAAGAAGGGTGTCTTCCTTGTGCTAGACAAGGTTGACATAGGGAAAGAAGGGTGTCTTCCTTGGCTAGACAAGGTTGACATAGGGAAAGAAGGGTGTCTTCCTTGGTAGACAAGGTTGACATAAGGGAAAGAAGGGTGTCTTCCTTGGCATAGACAAGGTTGACATAAGGAAAGAAGGGTGTCTTCCTTGGTGTAGACAGGGAAAGAAGGGTGTCTTCCTTGGATGACAAGGTTGACATAGGGAAAGAAGGGTGTCTTCCTTGGTGTAGACAAGGTTGACATAGGGAAAGAAGGGTGTCTTCCTTGGTAGACAAGGTTGACATAGGGAAAGAAGGGTGTCTTCCTTGGTGTAGACAAGGTTGACATAGGGAAAGAAGGGTGTCTTCCTTGGTGTAGACAAGGTTGACATAAGGAAAGAAGGGTGTCTTCCTTGGTGTAGACAAGGTTGACATAGGGAAAGAAGGGTGTCTTCCTTGGTGTAGACAGGGAAAGAAGGGTGTCTTCCTTGGCATAGACAAGGTTGACGTAGGGAAAGAAGGGTGTCTTCCTTGGGAATCGGGAAAGTAGACAAGGTTCACATAGGGAAAGAAGGGTGTCTTCCTTGGTGTAGACAAGGTTGACATAGGGAAAGAAGGGTGTCTTCCTTGGTGTAGACAGGGAAAGAAGGGTGTCTTCCTTGGCATAGACAAGGTTGACATAGGGAAAGAAGGGTGTCTTCCTTGGTGTAGACAGGTTCTGGGAAAGAAGGGTGTCTGCCTTGGGTAGACAAGGTTGACATAGGGAAAGAAGGGTGTCTCCTTGGTGTAGACAAGGTTGACATAGGGAAAGAAGGGTGTCTTCCTTGGTGTAGACAAGGTTGACATAGGAAAGAAGGGTGTCTTCCTTGGTGTAGACAAGGTTGACATAGGGAAAGAAGGGTGTCTTCCTTGGTGTAGACAAGGTTGACATAGGGAAAGAAGGGTGTCTTCCTTGGCGTAGACAAGGTTGACATAGGGAAAGAAGGGTGTCTTCCTTGGTGTAGACAAGGTTGACATAGGGAAAGAAGGGTGTCTTCCTTGGTGTAGACAAGGTTGACATAGGGAAAGAAGGGTGTCTTCCTTGGTGTAGACAAGGTTGACATAGGGAAAGAAGGGTGTCTTCCTTGGTGTAGACAAGGTTGACAAGGGAAAGAGGGTGTCTTCTTGGCATAGACAAGGTTGACATAGGGAAAGAAGGGTGTCTTCCTTGGTGTAGACAAGGTTGACATAGGGAAAGAAGGGTGTCTTCCTTGGCGTAGACAAGGTTGACATAGGGAAAGAAGGTGTCTTCCTTGGTGTAGACAAGGTTGACATAGGGAAAGAAGGGTGTCTGCCTTGGTGTAGACAAGGTTGACATAAGGAAAGAAGGGTGTCTTCCTTGGTGTAGACAAGGTTGACATAGGGAAAGAAGGGTGTCTTCCTTGGTGTAGACAGGGAAAGAAGGGTGTCTTCCTTGGCATAGACAAGGTTGACATAGGGAAAGAAGGGTGTCTTCCTTGGTGTAGACAAGGTTGACATAGGGAAAGAAGGGTGTCTTCCTTGGTGTAGACAAGGTTGACACAAGGAAAGAAGGGTGTCTTCCTTGGTGTCGACAAGGTTGACACAGGGAAAGAAGGGTGTCTTCCTTGGTGTAGACAAGGTTGACATAGGGAAAGAAGGGTGTCTGCCTTGGTGTAGACAAGGTTGATGTAGGGAAAGAAGGGTGTCTTCCTTTGTGTAGACAAGGTTGACATAAGGAAAGAAGGGTGTCTTCCTTGGTGTAGACAAGGTTGACATAAGGAAAGAAGGGTGTCTTCCTTGGTGTAGACAAGGTTGACATAGGGAAAAAAGGGTGTCTTCCTTGGTGTAGACAAGGTTGACATAGGGAAAGAAAGAAGGGTGTCTTCCTTGGTGTAGACAGGGAAAGAAGGGTGTCTTCCTTGGCATAGACAAGGTTGACATAGGGAAAGAAGGGTGTCTTCCTTGGCATAGACAAGGTTGACATAGGGAAAGAAGGGTGTCTTCGTTGGCATAGACAAGGTTGACATAGGGAAAGAAGGGTGTCTGCCTTGGTGTAGACAAGGTTGACATAAGGAAAGAAGGGTGTCTTCCTTGGTGTAGACAGGGAAAGAATGGTGTCTTCCTTGGTGTAGACAGGGAAAGAAGGGTGTCTTCCTCAGAATGAGGAGTAAACAGGGGGAGGTGGGAAAAAAGCATGTCTTCCTGGGGAAGAACAGGGTTGAGGTGGGGAAAGAAGGATGTCATCCTTAGGGTAAACAGAAATTGTAATAGGGTAGTGCCACTCTGGAGTGTCGGGGTAGACAAGACCACCTTGGGTTGGCAGACAGGGAGAACACGCAGACACTCCCAGAGGGTGAACGCCCCAGGAAGAAAGGAAACAGGGTTGTCTCTGGTGGTGCCTGGGGGGACATCTGGAAAAAGCTGCAGGTATCGATGGGAATTCACAGTTGAAAAACTTTCTGGGGGGCATTCATTGAAACAGCAATGTTTTCAGTGACCTAGTTTTCAAGGAATTACACCCTAGCTGTTACGCACATATAGATGACATGGTAAAATATATGTTTTATTCTAAAAATGACCCACAGGTTTTACAGTACAACATCTTTATCTCAGTTGCTTTGTTTTGTTTCCTATGTTAATGGTAGTATTTTTTGTAATGACAGACATTCACAGGCTTGGGATCATTAATTATTTCAATAACAAATTACATTCTCAATCATCTACTTGACCTACTTAGCTACAAGTGTAACTATGACCATAAACACAAGAAGCTGTTACTTGTTAAGAGCCTTGAGTAAACATGTAACCATTGCCCAGATCCTGTTTCTGTCCGTCTAGTCCAGGGACATCATTAAATCACTCATCATATGACCCAAGGGTTTGAATTATTACCTAAGAATACAACATTAGCAAAACATTACTGCCACAAACTGAAGGAACTAGATGGTGCCTCAAGCCCTCGACAGTTAACGTCCAGCTTCTAGTTCTAACCAGGCAACTGAAAAATTGCCACGAGTGCAATTATAATTTCACTACGTTTTCATTTATTTCAATTCTATTCTTGAAAATTTTACCCGAGAGTTGCTCCAAGCAAAATATTTGAAGCCTACATCTAATTTCTGCAATCTTCAAATTTCCCTGTCCACAACTAGGTATTTTCTCAGTGTCCAATGAATGTATTGTGTACCATCTTAAAATCACTGCCATTTTATCCATAAACCGCAAAGTCCAAATTCCAGAGTAATTAGTAATCTATCTCCTGATGTGAATCAGAAATTTAAATGCAACTCTAGTGACATGTCCTTAAATGATTCTACAATTATGCCATTCATGTGTAATCTAAGCTCATGCTGTTGGAAGGAATTCTGAGAAACCACTCAACTTTTGGCATCTGTTGATGAAACCTTCTACAAGAGGCGGCATTTAAAGAGCACCTAAAAACATTTGGGAGTCACTCTCTCATCCCCACACTCCTGAGAGGACAGAGGGCTCAGATGTCACGTCATAAACATGTCACCTCTGACAGTGACACATAACGTTGTATGCAAACTCCACCTGTTCCAGTTATCAAAATTACCCACAGCTGTGTACAATGCATGGGAGATTTTTACAGCTTTTTTTTATATCATGAGTATGCCCTTGGAGACTGTCTTATAACTCTGTCTACTAAGACTAAATCAGAAATACTATTTAATTTGTAGTTATGTACACATGATACATTTGCAAAATAGAAAACAAGTTTCACATTTAAATGACCTTGATATTTCAATGAACTACGGGAACTAATTCAAGGATCAAGATTTTAACAATACAAATGAATGATCATCACAAATTGCTTCTTGAGTAACGACAATTTTATTTAATAAGTTAAAGTTATTACCCTTTAACTGATTTGCTGAAAAAGGATGGACCCACAATTGTTCTGCAAACTCCTAAGTATGAACAGAGAAGTCAACCACTGGACCCCCACCAAATTACCATAAAAATGTATGCCTTTAAGTGGTGCCCCTGCATAAATTCCCTTTTCAATTTCATATGTTACTTTGTAACAGCGACATTCATCCATATGTAATGCAAATACTTTCAATAGGATTTTGCAAAAGACCTCCCAAAGTTTGGTCATAGATTACTTCAAATCAGGGTAATCAAGGAAATGTCTCACAGTGGAATGTGCACAATTGATCCACGTTCTCTTGTTAGTGATAAATTGTGGCAACCTTTCATAAAACCTGGGTAATCTAGAATACCACCAACTTGGTGTGTGTTTTATAAGCCATGTTTAATGAGCCCTACAGTCTGAAAATGACCAGCTTGCCAAGTACGTTTTTACTGCTGATGAAAACCAGTCACATTGACTTGTACACTGACACATTAAGTGGTCCAGGAAGCTAGCACCAGCTGGCTTACAAAGAGAATGCAAAAACTGAAATAAGCATTTGTGTGGGCCAGCAATTATGAAAAAAATCAGTGGCATGTACGTATAAAATGTGTAATTGTGCTAGTGCTGTGCTTGGAAAATTGACATTTACGGTTAACAGGATATCTGGAGAAAAGCAGTCTTTAGTCAATGAAGCATTACAGATTTATTCATCTATCCATTGTGGTTCTCTTTGTGGTTTATGTCTTATTTGGCATGTTTGAATAATATTGCACACAGATGTATATAAAACACAGCCACAAGCACACAAGCATGAATATCCAGGCACACACACACACACGCATAAACATGTACCCAGGGGTAAGTAAATACATATTTATAACTATGTTTTTACTGTCCACACATAATGGGTCATTAATAGACGAAACATTAATTACAGACCCGATATGAGGAGTATATTTAAAAGCTTGTATAGCAAATAATAATAAATTTAAGATTAGCATTATTTTCATTATTGTGAGCTCCCTATTTTGTGAGCTCCCTATTTTATATAATACACAAATATTACAGATTTCTTATTTTCCGAAATTGTATTACAAAACTCAAAGGAGAATTTAATATAGCAGTGAGATGGATGACAGTGACTAAACTATCGTCAATTACTGCCTTATATAAACAAACAGTGGCAAACATATTAAAACTTTGCTATTTTAAAATACTTTACCAAACAAGAATACATACTTAAAATCATAAAATAATGTAGGACGAAAATCGACAAACTTGAAGAACTACTTACTCTGAACGTCCGCGCGACGAGATGTGTCTTGCGCAAATTCCATAGGCAACTTCCCCGGGATACACTGTAAGTCCCGTACTGGCGGTGGGAGTGGAAGGGGCGGTTGTAGGGCATACTCCACCCCTTTAAATCCATGCCCAGTAGATGGTTGGTTTTCAGTCAAAAATGTCCCCAACTCTTGGCATCTGTCGTTTGGTGTCTTCAGCCTCCGTACCATCAAGCAGATGGTGGGAGGTGTCAAAATTAATCATCTAACAGTATGCCACTGATTGACAACAGCATTGTTAGTCACAATCATTACATTCCTCTGAAATAACTTATTTGCTCTGTCCATCAATTCCACAATCATCACGTTATCACGTGCAATTCACACATGCCCTCTGACATATACACACTCTTAAATACACACGTGGCATTCGTACCATTTCGGTTTGGCACCTTTCAGAGCCATAGTGATCAATTCTCATCGCCAGTGACCGACTGTTTCCATCGTTAGCCGATTCTGTCACCCGCAGCATCACAAGTTGATGGCTAACTCAACCACTCCGCAGTGCAATAGTTGTAGCCGTAAACGTGAACTCTCAACATCCAACCATGGCTTCAATTGGCCCATCAAACAACACTGGGAACTTGCTGATAGCTTATCAACCTAGCTCCTTTTGGGTGACCACCACAACCACCACTGTGATAACCTCTTTCAGTTGAGTGCCTTATCCCTTCCGTGGGGTTGCTATCCCCTCTATGAGTCCATAGCAGGTGTGATGAATCCAATGGCGTCTTCAAAGGGGGAGTGGTATCACACATGCAGTAGGCATCAGACAGTCAGCTCCTGGAAGAGGATGAGAAGATATTTGGTTACACATTATGTTGAAACTGACGTACAGCTGTATTGGTGATTAGAAAGTGTAGTCTAACACCAAACTGCAACATCAAAATGTGGAGTTTGTTATGTAGTTTAATATCAAACTGCCATAAGAATTGGAAATTAAAACTTGAAATAGTATCAGTGAGTGAATGGTGACTGACTAGATGGCTGAGTGAGAGTATGAATGAGTGAAAGAGTATGTGACTGTGGGGAATGAATGAGAGAATGACGATGTGAATGAGCAAAGGTATGAATGAGTAAATCAGTGCTAGAATATGTGACAGATAATGATGAATATGTGACTATATAATATGAGTTTCTGAATCATAGATTTAGAATGAGTATGTGAATGAGATATCATGAACAAATGAGTGATTGAGTCGCTGGATGAGCAAGAGTGAATGTGATAGTAACGACAGTATTAATTATTCCTAACGGAGAACTCCTAGCCTTTACTAAAACCAAATCAGGACACCTGACCCCGGTGACCTTTCACAATACCGCAGTGGCAACACCTTGGACATACACCGAGGAGCGCTCCTGATTAAACCTTAATTGATCTGTCAGCTGTCCCTCATACCTAGCCCAGTGTGCATATATTAACGTGGATTCTGGACATACCTTGACATTGAATGTCACTGGGCACAAGCCCATGTAAGCCATATTCTATTTACTTCATTCTAGCAGCGTAGGACCATTGTGTAGTTATTAACGGTGACAATACAACTGGTTTTGTTTTACTACAACTCTCTGCTGAGGTATGTGAATAAAAAACACATACATTTCTCTTGCTCGCTCGCTCGCTCTCGCTCTCGCTCTCGCTCTCGCTCTCGCTCTCGCTCTCTCTCTCTCTCTCTCTACCCTTCCCTCCCTTATTTCCTCCCTTCCTCGCTCCCTCCCTCTTCGCTTTCTCGCTTATTCCCTCTCCCCTCCCTCTCCCTCTCTGACTCCATCCCTCCCTCTCTTGCTCCCTCCCTCTCCCCGCTCTCCCTCTATGTTACCTTTCTCTCCCTCCCCTTCTTTTTCCCCACCCTCTCTCCCCTAGCACCATGTTGATCTCCTCCCTTTTCCCAAACCCTCCCTTTTCCATTTTATCTCCTACCATCTTAGGGGTCACTCACAGCGGTTTAAATTTGGTGTTTTATTAAAATTTCAGTTTAAGAAAAGGTTTTTATTTAAGTCCTCCCTGCAGCTAAATAATAAACACCAAGTTTCAATGAATAATGGATTCATCTTTAGACTATCAGCACCAGCTCTGTGGCAACAGTATCTTTTAAAACGTCTACATGAAATGTACTTTCTAGAACATGAAGTTAATTAACGCCCTCCTCTGTGGCAGAACACCTGAGCACCAGGTGTGTGATACTCCAGGGTACCCTGTGTCCAGGCGTGTGATACTCCAGGGTACCCTGTGTCCAGGTGTGTGATACTCCAGGGTACCCTGTGTCCAGGTGTGTGATACTCCAGGGTACCCTGTGTCCAGGTGGTTCTACTCCACAGCAGTGTTAATCTTGGGTGTTTTATTAAGGAATTCCTGCCGTTTACAGATGTGTTTCTTATAAGCCTCCTCCCTGGAGCTAAACTCAATAAACACCAAGATTACCTCATGCAGAAAACACAAGAACTGAGATTAATCTAACCAGCAAATAAAGCCCACCTTTCCTGTGGAACTACCTGGTACACACATATTGATTCAGAAGATAGTATTCCACAATATCCATACATGCTGTTTGATAAGGCATCAATGTGAGAAAAAAATGCTCAATGCAATTTATATACAGATGATGGAACAATCACAAAAGCTATACGTAATGTTTTAACATCCAACCAAAACCCAAAAATTGATGTAAAAACCCTTAAGCTTCTGAGGATTCGTAAATAAACCTACCCGGTAATCTCACCTATCCCCCCAGCCTCTTAATGCAACCATCCAAATGTTGGCGACATCTGCACTGCCTCTGACTCTGAGAACGAGTCCTAAATCCACTGGTTATGTTGTGACATTGACTCGGATTGTGAAGATATTGGTGCCAGAGAAGTTACTTATTTTATTATTATCAACACTTTCATTTTGACAATAGAGATACATATCCACAGCAAGAGACATGCATTCACACACGCAACACACACGCACACATACACACACACACACACACACAACACACACACACACACAACACACACACAACACACACACACACACAACACACACACACAACACACACACACACACACACACACACAACACACACACACACACACACACACACACACACACACACACACTCACCACGCATATAATATGCCAGCTCAATTATAGTCAGACTTAGCTCCTTTGATGATGAACTCATACAAACAGTGCTACACGTTGGTCGGATGTGACCATTAATACATCAATCAGCCACAAGTCCACATCTCAACAACCTGCATCACAAAAGTTCCTGCTGTCTTTGTGGTTCACAGAGTTCCTGTTATTTATTTGAAACATGATCGATCGCTAGATTTAATCACGTAAAACACTTCAATCACGATTCTCATTTGTCATACAGACAGCTAGGTAAATCACACACAGTCCCAGGTGGACGCTTTGATCAATGTTAAGCCATAGAGTACGTCGTCATAATCTCCATCTGATTTCACAAGGTTGCTCTATCAACTAACAAAACATCTACAGGTCATGTCAGAAATGTCATAATCATTCAAGTTCTTAATCAATCATAGCGCAAACCGACTGGTAATAAACACAACAAATTCGCACCAAATAACATCACCCGTGAATTGATGTAGACTATCACCACCTAGATATCTTATCGCCAATATTCCTCTCGTTATTTTCCAGATAAAGCTGTCGCTGAAGAACATAATGAAATACAACCTACCTTGCATGGTAGAAGACCCATAAAAACAGCTCCTAACTGCCACAAATTATGACTTATGAGGTACCGGAGCTGTGCTATGCTCAATAAAACATTTAAGAACGATAAGTTGCTCATGTCTGAGCCACACTGTGAGACAAGACCACATAATCCACCAGAAGACGGCGTTCCATTATTCAAACACCTGACAGCAGCTGTGCTCAAAACACCCCCTCCCGTCACCGTTCTCAGTCACAAAAACCTAGTAAAATACCCAGCATGCACCTCACCTGGGAACGTATCCCACGGCAACGACCTTGAAATTCACATTAGACGGTGTGCTTTAAGTCGGCTAACAACAAGAAGCATTTACGTTTACATGTACACAGTTTCCCGGGAGGAAAGTGTATCGGGCTACAAGGGCTCATGTCAGTTTGGCAGCTGGGAAGTGTTGGGGATTAGCGGGAGGTCAGGGTTCACCTGGAGGGAAGATCCCAGGTGGTGTGTGCTGGCATTCCAGATCCCCGGGATTCTCACCTGCGTTCCCTGGATGTCTCTAGCATCCAGCCCTCTCATCCTACCTGTCATCTGGCAATGGGAGGGACGGAGGGGTATTTAATATTTTGTCTGCATAATGTGTAATAATTTATAATGATACAACAAATTTACATTATTTAAGTTATGTATATATAATAATATTATATACTGCACCCTACTGAAAAAAATTTTAGTTCTATATATTTATTTAATTACTATACCATTTGTATTTTACTGATATTAATTACAAGTTTTTGAAACACTCAAAATGCAAAATTTAAATCAAATTAATATATAATTTTCATACTACATATCCATACATAGTTATCTACAAGTTTCAACTTCGCTTGCAAGCTCGCTGCTTGGCTGTCAGACACTTCATTAATCATAATTGATAAGTGGTTAAATTTTTACTTATTTTTCTGGCACCCCAAACAAACAACACCCACCACAATTGTTAGTTGTTACACAACTAAAGTGCACAGTTATTTACCCAAGCACAACTGGCACTGCAGTAATATTATACCAAATTACTCATGGCTGGTTTGAAACAGACACCGAAAGTGTTCATGCAACATCAATAGTTTCGTGTGGCCGTGTCCTACTTCAAGAGAGCAGTCCTTTACATGCAAATATTCAGAGCGCTGGGTCCAATAATACATAATCTGTAATTGAATTTACATATAAAGTGTATTCTAACTATAGTTTTGAAATAACACTACACTTGTGCGTGTGGCTTATTTATTTAATATAACAACAACAATTATGATAGTTTATGTTAGGTTTACATTACCAAACCATGCACACTGTAAGTGCCCACATATACATGTTTATCAATCTTTTACAAAATATCCAAATCCTGCAACACACCAGTTAAATAATTAACAAATACAAAATAAACAGTTTAAAAAATAGTTAGTTATTCACACAGCATTGGAATTCCATTAACAGTAATGGTATTTGTACATGAGCCTGTTTCATTGCAGTTGAATGTAACACCTGATATGCTAACTTTGTGTCATGTAAGTGAATCTCTCCCAGGTGCCAGGTCCACCTTTGATCTACAGACGAGGTGATGTATTTCAAACAAACATGATAGTAATCACTTCCTTTTTTCAAAAAAAAACCACTTGAACTGTCAATCACTCCCTGCACAGTGGAGTGTGTTACAATTATTATCTGTGCATACAATACCATAATTGGTGAAGGGAAAATTAAATGGTCACATGAATCAAGAGTCTGAAATATTTGTCGCGGATCTGTTATCCAAAATGTGACCCTAAATGATTTTTGCTATTAAATGTATTAACAGCGCATGTTGTCATGCCACATAGAGGCATACAATGTACTTGCTCACTGGCTGAAACTGGACATATCATGCTTAGATAAACAAGAACGGATGGTGCTAATCATGCTTGGAAAACAATCTCTCTTGTGAGTGTCGTTTAATGGGAATTAGTGTTGCTTTTTTTATCTAAATTACACAATATCATAACTCAACATATGATTAAACTATTTGTCCTGGCTTGGGGGAGATTTCAAAAATGGCATTCATCAAATGTCACCACAAAATCCTTCATACATGTATAATGATACAAGTAACTTTCCCTGCCCCAGACACAGGGGAAGAGATTCGGGGAGGCCATCTGGGAAGTGTTAATCAGCTGAAATGGGAACAAGTGGAGGGAGATGTGCTCCCTACAGAGATTGATGGCACTCAACATATGGGGATGATCCCAGGGGGGTGAGAGATCAGAGAGATTACTGGTAATCTCACCTGTAGTGTTGAGTGTGCACAGTCATGGCCGACTGCCTGGATACTGCACAGATGTAACAGGGGTGTTTTCACTAATCCTGCCAATGTAAACAGAAATATAGGGACCAGGGGACCATTTCATAAAGGTTGCTGAGAGCTCTTAAACCTAAGTTTGCACTTTAACATCAATTGTGATCCTTAACAGTGATCTTGAATTCAATACCTGGAAAATGTTCAACACCATCATGTGTCACTAGGATATTGTCACTGGTGTGTCATGGAAATAGTGTCCACAGTAATATGGCAATGGGTATTTACGTTTTGAAAAATATCTTCTAATTGAACAACAGATTTTGTTTAAGGATGAATTTTCCTTAAGAGCTCTCTATCTGACCACTGTTAGCTGCAGATTACAGTAAGACACTGAGACTGGGTGATTTAAGGTAATGTCTTCCGTAACTTAATTAGAATGACTGCTTTTTTGTGTGTTCAGTTTTCTTTTAACCTCGTCCACAAACTAGAAAAGCAGCGTGGTTTCTTTCCAATAATGTATGCATGCGTGGCCGTATTACTGCATGCTTGTGTGGCTAGGTGCAAAATTCTGTAGCCTGTTATTGAGTAAACAGGTATTGATACTGCACTAAATATTTTTATCAATGCCATAAATTATTGCCGCATAATAATTCGCACTGACATCAAACAGTCTGCAAATATTCTGATATAACACTGCTGCCCAAGCATGTATAGTTCCTGATTGCTCTGACTGCCAATATCTGCTTGCCCACAACAGAAACGTATACCTGACCTATCTTCACATTAGCATGATTTGGTGCAATTTACATTCATCTAATTGTTTGATGTTGCATCACGTATCAAAGCTTTCACTTATGGTAAATTGTCAGCACCATTCGCATTTGAAAAGCCTAAATCGCTGCAGTGTAAAGCCTCTTATAAACAATGTCCAGAGAGTCGGGCAGAATCTGTCAGTCTGGAAAAGGAGGATAATGATTTCAAGTCTTCTGCAAAGGATGCTTGGAGAGTCGGCCAGAATCTGTCAGTGTGGAGAAGGTTGATTCGTGAGATACAACAACAGTGCTGGCCGCCAATTTAAACAGGCTCATCTCACTGGATTGCCTATTTCGATCCTGCCGTTAATTACAAGGGAGCAGCGATTTCAGGCCTGACATGCTGATGGTGATAGGCAGGTAGACACATAAAGTGGCCAGACCAGACTGGCTCTAGCAGCTGTCCCATTTAATCACGCCTCCTACTGTACAAATAACATGATTACAGACAAACTTATCAAGGTGAGGCCTAATTAGGTTGTAACATTTCACAAAATAAAATTTTCTTATGTACAGGTTTTCATAAAATATACAAGTCAGGAAAATAGTGTCTGCATTGATGTTTAACCAAATTTTATTTATATGGTCATCTATAAGCATCAAACTCATTTGTTGAGTTACCCTTCTGTATTCGGTTTGCCTACTTTGCTTATATATATATATATATATATATATATATATATATATATATATATATATATATATATATATATAGTGACTAACATTAGTCGGGATGTAGCAGAGATATCCACCCATCATAAATCTGCAAATAGTTCTAAGGGCCAACTTCCTTATGTCTCACCAATTTTACAACTTGCCTTCCAACTATCACTTTCTCACAGACTCCTCGTAAATAATTAAAATTATTCCCTTAACGAAACTAACCAACCACGTCATTATTATAACAACATAATTTATAAACACCGCAAGGTTCTTCAACAGTGACATTTTGCAGCCTTAAAAAACAGAACGCAAGATCACAGAAATCTGCTGCAAAGCTAACAAGGACTTTATTTGGCCAATCCATTCCGGATTAACCCAATAATATCGCATATTTATATTCACTAGAATTGCGGATTACATATTATTATATATATGTGGGTGTATATATATATATATAATTGTATACCTATGTATTTATATATATATGTATAAACACATACATACAATGGTATATACACGAGTACACGAGTAAAGACAAGTGTAAAGTTATATTCAGAGCTCAGCCAGAATGCAATACTGCACCACATATTGCTACATTTATCAGCATCTGCTGTGGTGGGTGGAGTAAAGTTACAGTGTTTACACAGCGTAAGGCAACATTACAATGTTTACACAGACCCCAGGGCTTGGACTTCCTCATGACTCTTCTGTTTACCCAAGCTCCTGAACTGGGAAAGTTATCTCCAGCCTCTTTCAGCCCATACCTCTAATTTGTCCCTGGCATTCCCATCCAAGAACTATGCTTTGATAATTATTATAATTATATATACCTATATAATTATATATAATTTTATATAATATAATTATATATAATATGTATTATTTTAAATATTTTTAATATAATATATATTATATATATATATATATATATATATATATATATATATATATATATATACACACATAATATTTATATTCACAATTCAAAACTTATATTCTGGTTCATAAAAATATTAAATTGGTGATGCTTCCCAGTAACTGAATTATTTGCTTGTGTTCTAGGTTTTCAAACTAATAAATGCTTTAATAATAATTTGTTGTGTATAATTATTATACTTTATCTCAGGCATTTTATGTAAAATTAATTAAGCTTTCCTAGAAACTGTGCTACACCCAAAAATTATATGTAGTAATATTACAAACATGTATTATTTATTATTATACTAACATGATGCAGATTATAATACATCAACATGGTTTCTTCCAAACTGTTTTATATCGTTCAAAAGAAATCTATCTTGGTATATAGAGTAAATAAAATACGTACTAAAATAGTAGTTCTTTACCCATCCCATTGGTGTAAATAGACCACACCTGTATAACCCTTGTTGTCTCCACATAAAACAAGTCATGTATAATATAATAAGCACATTTGTCCCTACTTATGCGAGGTTTTTTTCAGAAGATGCCCTTTTTAAAAGTTCACTCTCCCACCAGTCAGACAAAAATATTTCTCTGCACTAAAAATTAGGTTCTGTTTTATGAGCCATTTCCCAGTAATGAATCTGTTGACTCGACTTGCATCCTGCTGAGTGTTCGACATTCCTTGGTCTGTTCAGCTCTGTTGTTATCAAAGACCGGTGCCTGTTTTTGCTAAAACAATTTCAACGCCAGCATTTTCTCCCTTTCACTAACATCCTGTGGTCTGACAGATCACAGGATACAGGCAAATGGCCGGGAGGAACTTCTAAAGTGCGAAACCAGAAACCAATTAACTTCCCCTCCCTTGGTGTCTATTCTGATGTGTGTAGATCTATTTTAACACAGCCAATCAATCATAACAGTATACTGTATCATGTAATTATTGGGCTAATTCCCATCAAGTCTAATCCAGAAATAAACCATATTTATCATCATCAGGGTCTTAGATTTGGCAGAATAAAAATGACTTATGTCTATGTTCTGGCTTATTGAATTATGAAGTGTTTTGAAATTTACACAGGGTGTCAGAAAATTATGACTCGGCACTTGAACAGTCAGCTGTAATTACATGTATCTTAAGAGTTAGAAAATTTACAATTACCAGGAATTTGAACTGAATATGTCAGCTATAATTAGTCTTACCTTCAGTTACATTATAAATAAATTATTCCTGAAACCTTGTATCAATCATCATAAGAGCAAATGCAAACATCAGACAAGGGGCTATTTCACTAATAAATACAGCTCTTGAAAGTTACTTAGTTTCCAAGGGTTAGTGTGATCTAGTTATTGGACAACATGAACAGTTGATTAGCAGACGTGACTCTTCATTCTGAACAGTGGATAATCAGGACAAAGGAAGGAAGGAGACCTTTGTCATTGAAAATCACTGCAGAAAAGAAGCTTCCATACTTCCGAAATGTTTTCCAAACACACAAGACATTAATGAAGATCTGGCAATGGTTTGACCTTGACACTTCAAATGTCATTACTAGTATGTCAGCCATTAATAAACATCTGAAACAAACTGTTGACCAGCATGTGCACCAACTTCTATCAGTATCTAAATATTCAATTATAAAGTTGTCATATGCTCATAATTATTGCAGTTTTATCTCGCAAATTTGAGTCAGATGACAAAGTAGCTATGAACAGGGAGAATGAAACCCTCTTGTGAACAAGTCCTTCTGCAGAAATGTTTGACTTTCAAGACTCCATCACCCAGGAAGAGAAGGATGCTACAGTAGAAGAAGTGGCAAAGATGACATTGGCTATTACATATTAATCTATGAAAAGATGCCTACAAAGATGGCTGCAGTTACTTTGATACAGTTACTTGTTGAGGGCCTGAAGAAGACCAGGATAACCAATCATTGGTGAACACCACACCTGATCAAGGAACATACCCACAGACACAAGAAAGGTTTCAAGACCAGCCCTCGTACAGAATAAACCAAATCTACAGATACGTTGGTACAACACCAGCAATCCACTTGCTGATCACTGAGACATATCCACGAACTACCGGTACATGTACTAACCAAGACTCTGTGTACTTTGCTGCAAAATCTGGCATAGTTCTGTAAACGTTGTTTTTACAGTTAGACCCAAGACGAGACGTGTCAGTGGAAATGTTGCCAGACTGTCTGGTTGCCACAGAGATAATCCATCATCAAAACAACAGGTTTCTGTGTCAGGTGGTATCTTGAGAATTAGTCGACACTAAACACAACGTCAGAAAGAGTAGATGCAAAAATACCTACTGCTACCATGTGAACTTTTAGTCTAGATGCATGGCAGTGCGTAAAGCAAAATCTGTTGAATATGATTAGATAAAAATAGTGAATTGGTTGCTTATGCTATATGATATAAACGTTACAATATTACAGTAAATGGCTGATGTTCACAGCAACGGCCCAGAAACTAACCAGTGGTTTATGTCTATATATAATATTATATATATATATATATATATATATATATATATATTATATATACATATACTACATTAATGTGAATAGAATATACTGAATACAATATATCAAAAAATTATCACCTGGCTTTACAACAGATTTTGTAGCTACCTGGTGTTAACTAAACACCTAGCACTGATATATTCAGAGTATATTTATACTTAATTAATTCTGGTGAATTTTCATCACAAAACCTATGTCAGTGGTCAATTGTACTGAAATGTTATTACTAATCTTTCTACCTTACAAAAACATATTTCCTTAGCAGGAGATGTCTGCTCAAAAGCAGATTAGTGTATCCTGTAAATTGAAAGTGCAGTAACAATGATTTACCACCAAAGCTGTTAACTTGACACGTCTGGATTCATGCTTCTGCAAAGGAATAAAATCACCGAACTGAATACGAGATAACCACGAATCCTGCCTTGAGATCTGCGTATATCGCTGGAGGCTGACAACACTTTACAGGACGCCAGGGAAATGGAATTGATCCCAACGGAACTTTGAACTGGTGATACAAATGTGCATCCAAATCTGTCTTCCTGCCCAGGCCGACAGCGTCAGACTCTGGACCTGGTCTGGTGGTCTGGTGTTCCTGTCCAGAGACCTTGTTTTTCCCACAACAACAGTCATAAATCAGTGATGCTTCCCAGTAATTGAATATGCTTTGTTTTTTCCCACACTCCTGGTGATTTTGATACACCAGAGTTGAGAAAGAGACCAACCATTTTGCAAGTCCACTGCGGATCGATAGATTATATACCCAGTATTTATTATTTCTTAAATCTAATGCATGGCAGATATTTTCAAACAGTTTTTTATTTATGTGTACGACAATGTAAACATGTGACATGATAAGTTGTCATTGGTTATCACAAGTGACAACTTTTCATTTCACATGTTTAAATTGTCATATACATAAATAAAACATGTTTGAAAATATCTAACATTAGATTTAAGAAAGATTAATCTCAATCTCATGACAAATCCGTCATTACCACCATTGGCAAACTGTATCCAATTAAATGTTTTAAACACTGAAAATAATGTTGTAATTGAGTTTTGCCCTGTTCTGATGCATGCATGCACACACGCACACACTATAAGCCTTTACCAGGCTCTGACCAAGACACAAATAATTACAATCATAAATCGTTTCGATGTTGTCAGCGTTGCGCTTACCCAATATGAAACGGGTTTTTACTTCTGAATATTGTTTCTGATCAAGGGGTCATGTATGAACAAGAATTGGGGTTGTCAGTTTCTCACCTGAAAAGACACACAAAGTGATACTTTTCAACTGACATCTCAACATCAACGTGTAGGCTTATGAAAGAGTGTAAATTCACAGGACCACCAACAGTCATTGTAGGATCAGTTCTCATCACAGTGGGTGGTCTCATATAACAACACAACCAGGCACCACTTACCTTCACTCCTTCTTATACTCATACATTTAATTCATACCTTATGATTCCCACTCTGGGCAAACCTTATCTACATGGAATTTATCTTCACAGATTGGCTGAACAAATATCATACACGAATAACTTGATACTAGGTGGCTTGGGCAACGTGTACATACCCTACTTTCATTCATTGCATCTGAAATTCAAGGTTACGCTGCCACTAAAGCTGAGCACGGTACGACGAAACAAAGTCCCACTAATTGCGGTAGAACTTATTCACCCTAACATGTTAGCAGCATGCTGGTGGTAACAGCCACCTTCTGGCAATTGCTGCAGTTTAGTCTTTAGAAGTGATGTCGGATTAACTGCAGGAATGTACGTACATCAAGCAATTGCACTGCAAGGTACATGCTTGAAGAAAAGAAAGCAGCTCTCGTTTCTGGTGTAAAACCGATTAACATCAAGAGAATATATATTTCATATAACATATTAAACTTCCAAAACATAAAATTGATGTATAGGAATCAAGATTTAACCAAATTCAACAAGATTCCATAGCTACCAGAGCAACAAATACCATATCGACGGTGCATCTGTAAGGAAGTCATTGGTAGAGATTTTACTGAAACCAACATTCTTTCATCTATGATTGACCAAAATATATAAATATCATAACAGATACCCCTATACTCTTTTTCACAATTTTTTTAATATATACGCAGCATAGTTACTATTTTCAAAATCACTCACGGTAGATTTATAGTAATGTTCTGTTCATTTGTATAATCAGAATGACTAATATTTCCTTCAATATTCAAATAACCTTTCATCACTGCTGACCTTACAACAGAGTCATCTCAGTCAACTTTCCATAATTTTAACAAATCAATTCTGTCAACATCTTCAAAACCACTCAAACAGCAGCAGTCACTGACTAAGACAACAACAAATGATCAATACACAAAGCAGACCAGAGTCTCCTACCTTCAGAGAGTGCTAACAGAAGTGGACGCCAGCCTCCGAATCCAGCACAAGGCAACTGATGAAATACTATTAATATAATACACGAGCCGGCAGAGATTAGGAGAGAATCTGAGAGAAGCTGATGCAGCAGCCACCGCAGCCTCTCACTGAGTGGGAGGGACAACATCTGTTGGTCCGGAGCCTGGCAGTGATACACATCTCACAGTGCTTCCATTCATCAAGGGCTGAAGGTCGTATCTCAAACAGGAAAGCTCAGCTGCCCCTTTGGATGGAATCGGGGTCAGATCAGCATTTTCTTCCTGGTTCATTCATGGAAGATAAATATACGGCTGTCTTTGGGTTTGATGCAGGACCCCTTCAAGGGTTGTTTTTGCATCATGAGATGGAATTAATTTTGTTGGGAAAGTATGTGACACTTGTGTAGAGTGACACGGTCAGTTTCTTATGGCTGGCTGAGAACTTATGTATATATTGGGTCATAAGGGAAGGAGAAACTTGAAGAGAAACCTGGAGAGAGACCTTGAGAGAGAGAGAGAGAGAGAGAGACATGGAAGAGTGACAGGAGACTGGAGAGACAGAGACTGGAGAACAAGAGACTGGAGAACAAGAGACTGGAGAACAAGAGACTGGAGAACAAGAGACTGGAGAACAAGAGACTGGAGAACAAGAGACTGCAAAACAAGAGACTGGAGAACAAGAGACTGGAGAACAAGAGACTGGAGAACAAGAGACTGCAGAACAAGAGACTGCAGAACAAGAGACTGGAGAACAAGAGACTGGAGAACAAGAGACTGCAGAACAAGAGACTGGAGAACAAGAGACTGCAAAACAAGAGACTGGAGAACAAGAGACTGGAGAACAAGAGACTGGAGAACAAGAGACTGGAGAACAAGAGACTGGAGAACAAGAGACTGGAGAACAAGAGACAGCAGAACAAGAGACTGGAGAACAAGAGACTGGAGAACAAGAGACTGGAGAACAAGAGACTGAGAACAAGAGACAGCAGAACAAGAGACTGGAGAACAAGAGACTGGAGAACAAGAGACTGGAGAACAAGAGACTGGAGAACAAGAGACTGGAGAACAAGAGACTGCAGAACAAGAGACTGCAGAACAAGAGACTGCAGAACAAGAGACTGGAGAACAAGAGACTGCAGAACAAGAGACTGGAGAACAAGAGACTGCAGAACAAGAGACTGCAGAACAAGAGACTGGAGAACAAGAGACTGGAGAACAAGAGACTGGAGAACAAGAGACTGCAGAACAAGAGACTGGAGAACAAGAGACTGCAAAACAAGAGACTGCAGAACAAGAGACTGGAGAACAAGAGACTGCAGAACAAGAGACTGGAGATCAAGAGACTGCAGAACAAGAGAGTCTGCAGAACAAGAGACTGGAGAACAAGAGACTGGAGAACAAGAGACTGCAGAACAAGAGACTGCAGAACAAGAGACTGGAGAACAAGAGACTGCAGAACAAGAGACTGGAGAACAAGAGACTGGAGAACAAGAGACTGCAGAACAAGAGACTGCAGAACAAGAGAGTCTGCAGAACAAGAGACTGGAGAACAAGAGACTGGAGAACAAGAGACTGCAGAACAAGAGACTGCAGAACAAGAGACTGCAGAACAAGAGACTGGAGAACAAGAGACTGGAGAACAAGAGACTGGAGAACAAGAGACTGGAGAACAAGAGACTGCAGAACAAGAGACTGCAGAACAAGAGAGTCTGCAGAACAAGAGACTGGAGAACAAGAGACTGGAGAACAAGAGACTTGAGAACAAGAGACTGCAGAACAAGAGACTGCAGAACAAGAGACTGGAGAACAAGAGACTGGAGAACAAGAGACTGCAGAACAAGAGACTGCAGAACAAGAGAGTCTGCAGAACAAGAGACTGGAGAACAAGAGACTGGAGAACAAGAGACTTGAGAACAAGAGACTGCAGAACAAGAGACTGCAGAACAAGAGACTGGAGAACAAGAGACTGGAGAACAAGAGACTTGAGAACAAGAGACTGCAGAACAAGAGACTGCAGAACAAGAGACTGCAGAACAAGAGACTGCAGAACAAGAGACTGGAGAACAAGAGACTGGAGAACAAGAGACTGGAGAACAAGAGACTGGAGAACAAGTGCACAAGATAGATGCAATTGGAGACTGACGATAGAGAAAGTAGTGCAAGAAAAGTGAAGAAACAGGAGAGCCAGAAAAGAAGACTAATGGAGCCAAGGCCAACCTCACCCCCTGACAAGAGGATTTAAGAGAACATAGTTGATGTAAAATAAACAAATTTTCAAAAAATATTGTGTGAGAATTTATTTTAATTTTAACCAGTCAACAAGTGGCTACTGGCAGACTTAAACAATTCTACAACAAACTAAGAGCAAGTGGTAATATGAATAATTCTACAACCAAACAAAGTATTTGCAATCACAATTACAGCGTATAAATCTGACCTGTTTTCATGTATCTCTTACAATACATAAGAAGTTTACTAATTAAAAATAATTATATCTGAAATTTGCTGAATATAATTGTTACATTCAATGGGTTGGGAATCACTTGAACAAACATTAAACAGTTTACATTTTATTGGAAAACTTTTGAGAATTGAGACCCATTCCTAATCTATCATCCACCAACAACAAAAATGTACTTAAGAATCTAGCTCTAACATCAATACATAACAGTTCTTAGTTGGCTTGATTTTAGAGTAATTATCCCAGCCGCTTGGCTTGGCGCAAAGTCTTTGTGCCAAGTAATCTCTCAATATAATTGCTGCATGGTTTGCCATACGGCGTATCTAACGACGACTGATCAATAATTACAGATCAATAGGATTCAAGGGAAGGAATATTTACACGTTAAGAGTTTAAGTGGACGTGTTGACCAGGTCGGAATATGCTGATGTCTGGTGTTTATGTGAACATTGAGCAGTGGCGATCGACAGTTTGTATTTTAGAACAAACATACTACAGGAAAGATGTGTCATAGTATGATACAAAATGTTGGACACTCTGTATAAGTTGATGGTCATCACAACCCCTTGCTACAAAAGATTTAAACAAAAATACTTTTGCTATCATTTAATCTATTATGTTCGATAAACATAATTTTCCAAATGTTAATCTATTTCTGGTCAATGCACAATATTCTGTTACACAATTATGTGGATATGTAACAACACAAAATAATATGTCACGTTACAACATATCTGTGCTACCTTGTGATGTTAACTAGCACATATTGGGAGTTCAAAAAAATCAAAAATTTATTAGTAGCTCTCCTCTACCAATCACTATCATATACTACATTGCAAAAATACGATAACTGTAAGCTTTTTGTTATGTACACACTGCAAAAATAAATAACAAATGTGTCTCAATCATTTTGTTGTCCTCTGTAAACTATCTACCTCCTTGTGTAATATAACATCTCACCCATCCGTACAGTATCACCACATTCTTGATCTACTTTAACAGAAATTATCACGAAGCAACAGGACAAGAATGCTAACTGCAAATACACTATAAACAGGCTTCCTTAGCACTTACCAATTTTCACATCGAAAAAATGCAAACAAATCTGTCATAACTACTGAGATGTGAACAGTTTTCTACCAACTAACAACGCATCACACTCACCGAAAGACGCACCCGGTACCCAATATCCACTATCCACCCAACACATCGATGCAATTCACACCAAATCTTCTCGTCGAAGCAATATAATAAACGGCCCACAAATAACGCCGTCGGGACGTATTTATTAGATTAGCTAACGAGGCTCAACATGAATCTGGAGCCGGTGTCAGCTAATTGGCAGGTTTATGCCACGATCGGCGCTCACAGATTCGTCGAGAAGATAAAACGTAAGTGTTGCAGAGACGTGGGTTTAAGAGGATGATCCGTGATCGAGGCTGGCTGTCACAACACTGTCGATTGTTGTCCCGTGAAATTACCACAGTGATGACGCCTGTTAAGTCTCATTAAGCAACTCCTAACTCACATACGATGAAGGACGTCAGAGTCGTTTCATGCATATTCCATCTCACAGATGGATTAAGAAAAAAAATCCGAACTGGAAATTTCTTATGTCTAATATTTTTTATTGTTTATTATTAATTCTAATTAATTGTTATTTCTAGTAGAATAAAATGAAGTTCAGAACACTACCCAAACATTTCATTTCTCAAACTGTTACAGTTAGACTTACTGTAACATTTATATTTTCTAAACAAAATGTTTTAAAGAATTTTGGTCTTATGTCCAGAATGTGAATTTAGTAGGTACCTGGTACTCCATACATTAAATTTCATAGTCTGTATTGTTGCTCTATTAATTTCACCATGAAATATGTTAACATCATGTAAATCCCCACACTTTCCACATACAGCAGTGTAGTCGCGCCTCGCTATAACGCGGTAGTTCGGGTCCACAAAATGGAACCACGTTATAAACGAGGCGCGTTATACATTATATTCCGCCAGGGGCGCCACCATCCCCAAAACGCCACAACAGCAACCGAAGCCAATGTTCTGGTTGCGCGGTCTATGCGTGATTTATGAAACTAATCGACACTGACAAACAACGTAAATGTGTATTACGTTAAAATAATATACACTGGCGAATGTTGAACTGAGTAAAGGTTGTGAATGTAATATTATATATAATATATAATATTATATATATATATATATATATATATATATATATATATATATATATATATATATATATATATAAAGCCATACTAAAAAAATATTTGTATGTACATATTTAAAACTCTTACCACATACTTGTCTTGTTTCACTGTTGGTGATAAATTCGGTCATTCTTCTTTCTTTCTTTGTTGCTGCATTTGGTCTGAAATAAACACAAATGTGCAATTAAAAAACAAACATCAAACTAATTCTACATGCGTTGTTACACTGTCATAAAGCAGCATTTGAATAGGAACAAAATGCAGGTAATTGGAAGCAACAAAATAATTACATCAAGATGACAACAACTGACACTTCAGAAAACTAAAGAAAACTAACAAAAACAGACACCAGAACTAGTCAGTTGCCCCTACTGGTCAAGACTAGAAGTCCACTACCAGGTATTCCTGCTACACAGTGCTCTTTTTTCAACAAGTGTCATTCAAAATAGTAAAAATTTACCACAAGCATAAAACAGATTAATCCTTGAACACAGTAACAGCCGCAGATCAGAAAACCGCACCATACTCAGTGTAACAGAATCTACAAACACCTTTTTGGAACGTCCTATGAACCTGTTGGCTGATGGTCTATGCATGTGCATCAGATCTGATGCAGACACCAAACTAACACATCACGCAAGCGGGAAATCATGAATTAACTAGAAATAAATCACACCCAGTCTGTCTGTATGCGATATGCTGCTATACATAAAGTGCGATCGCATGTTAGCATGCACGGCGCACGAATAGCTTGGGGACATGGCTGCTTCCGATGTGCCGATCGTGTCTGGTTCTAAATCAAAGACACAGATTTATAATTTATAATAAACAATCTGAAACACCTGCCATATTCTATTTGTACCTAGCAAAATTTATTTGATTTCTCCAAATAAAAATTAGATCATAAGACAATATTTGAAATTAACAAAAACATTCTCAAACAGAAATAGTGAAGGATCAGTTTTCAAATATCATTAAAAGTGACTTAACTTTCACACCCGATAGATTTTCTCATTAAATGTTTTTTTAACATCAACTTGGTTTATAAAGGAAGTATTCAGCCATGCTATACATTCATCACTGTACACTGGTCTACATCCACTATCAAGCCAAAGTACATTACTTAGATATACACTTACCCTCAATATATTTATATGACACTAAACAGAAATTTTATTGACACATAATTTACGTCAACACAGCATCATATTACAAAACATCCTACATTTCCACATGGTGACCACTTCACATACAGCGTGGCGATTATAAACTATGTTTGTTAATGAAATACTTTGATACATTAAAATCAATAAATGCACACAATAGGCCAGACGGGCTAGTTACTACAAGTGTCACTTGTTATTGATGATAGGCACATTAAATATTTACGATGCCGTCTGTGCTATTGTCTACCATCTGTTTAAATAAACACAACAGCACAACTATTTCAATACAGGTGTCACCAATAAAACCTTACCATTGATATTATATTACAATTAATAAGTCATGTCCACCTTGAGGATTAAAAAACCTTATCCCTGCAGACTAGCAATTGGCTACAAATAAAAAAGTTATTGTATTAAAAAAAAAGTGTATTTATAATATTGACACAAATTAGTTTCTATTTATGTTATTTGGACAATAAGATATTTCATGTCATAGCAGGTTTCAATACAACAAACTACTTTTTATGATTTAATCATCTCATATATCGTCGATGTATATATAGTTCACTGTGTTGTTCAACTCAAACCTAATCAACCTTGTTGCTGTAATATCCAGAATGTCCAATAGATGGCGGCACTAGCCTGTCACGAGATCCAATATCTCAATTACCTCTGATTTCACAGTCACGACACAGCAATAGCGCAAATATTTAATGCACCATGCATCCAATTAGTGCAAATTAATTTCACCGAAATTAGCCCGTTCCAGACTTAACCCTAGGAAGGTGTGTTTACCGTGCAGCGGAAATTAAATAAATCTGAGACAGTCATGTTGCAGCCAGGCAGGAGTGTGCGTGTGATCATATTAAATTGCTGTGTAAACAAAAATAAACCAAGCTTTGTTAATGCGGGACAGCTGTCAGGCAACTGGGATTGGTCACACCTATGTACAACATGCAAACATGCATGTCAGGGGCATTTCCTTGCATGCGTGCATATCTACTGAGGTGAAACTGTCATGAAACCTTGTCTGTGTCTCTGACTGAACAACTTTCGCTTGTTTCATTTCCTACATGTGAACACAGCAGAAGTCTTAAAACAATGTCATCTTGATATACTTACAGCTGGTGTTCTCTTAATGACCAGTGAATTATAGAAATTTGATTGACAATTCAAGCAGTAACAAATTAGCTGTCGAGGTGTACCAGGTACTTCTATTTTCCAATACTCACATTTGTGGACAATCAGTCTCTGACATACCAACTGGTGAAGTATTTACACAAAACTACAGAGGTATTTATTTAGAATAAATACATTTTTCAGTGGACATATCACGTGATCAGCCATTTTCTGATTCTCCATGTGATGTCCCTGCGGGTTACAGGCAGGAAATTATTACCCACAGTATTCAATGTCATAACTGATGACAGCAGAAATTTAACAAGCTATGGGAATAGTTTCAACAGCAAACTACTCAAATGTAAATAGCTAATGTATGATATTTTTTATAAATTCAAATTGTGTAAAACTGTCAATATTTTAGTATTCTTTCCCATGCCTATCCAGGATAAAGTTTTCCCCTCTATATTATAAAACGACAAACACATTCCTAAGACAGACAGCTCATGAGCCACAGTAGTTTAGTAGGTCAACATTGTACATGAATTAAATTTAACTTTAAGGAAATTGCTTTGTTTATAGTAACAATATATTCTCTCTGGCTGTGCAAATTTGAACAGGTTTTTCTAACAGAACAAGTCGAGTTAGATTGTGCAATTTTATAACATTATTTTCTGACAGAAAAATATCATCACTACTCAGTCAGATTTATAATAAATTCAACTTGGCATAAACAACCACCAAAAACTGACTTTGGAAACCATAAATACAATCACTCCAGCTTCCATGAATGAACCAATTTTCAGCCATCACACACGTTGGCTGTAATCTATGCAGATAAGATTGTTGTGTGTTTCGGAGGATAAAGAACACCATAACGCAATAGTTGTAACATGCGATGCGAATGTCTGCATATTTGGTTCGATAGCGGCAATATGTAATCTAAGCGATTACCAAATTTCCCTACAGGGAAGACTTTGCATCATAGCAATGGTCACTCATGATCCCTAGGAGGTATTGGGAGAAGGAAAGTGGGAGAAGGCAAGTATTCTCCAAGGTGGAACCAACGGTCTAGAACATATTAGAAGCAAAGTACTCCCCAAAGTGACACCTATAGTCTAGAAGGTACTAGGAGAAGGATAGAACTCTCTAAGGTGGCATCAATAGACTATAAGAACGGCCCTTCATATGTAATAAAAATTGTTATCTGTATTCATTGATTAATATAATGTTCTTAATATTAAAGTATCTTGAGAGATTACGTATCCTCTTCTTCTCACGAGGATCATAGAGGATCATAGATAAGTCCATGGGGATAATAGAGGGTCATAAATCATCCCACGGGGATCATAGACCACTGAGTAGTGATGACTCTCCACCATATGCAACTTTGGACAATCCACGCAAGCTTGGAAGTGTACTGGCCACAAAATTGCATTTAATAAAATTGTTCAAAGCTTTGTTTCCAAATTGAGAGAATATCCAAATTAAAAACACCAGCTACAGCAGATCCCGGTGTAGCTAATTGTAAGTTTCTGTCCACAGTTCTTTGAAATTGAGTACTTACACGCAGTGTTTCCCCTGCTATAAGATGAGTGAGGTGGACCACATAGCTGTTTTTCTAAGCCAACTCGCTCAAAATATGCCAGAATTGCCACCTCATAGCTGCTTCTTGCCATAAACATGTTTACATGTTGCTAACTTGTAGTTATGCGTGTGTTTCCTTTCTATTTACCAGGGAATAGGTAAAAATACCATTCAGGATGCACCATTTTGAAGATGTTTTTAAAATAGTTCTAGGTGACCACGCCCCTGCACCCACATAGTGACATCACGCCCTCGGTGCTCGCTCAGTCCACCCTACCACCTCCCTCATCATTTTACTCAGGGGAACGCTGTACACGTGAATGGTCAGTACGGTGCATATGGTCAAGACTGGCCGAGAGAGCAACTGGCACAACGTATTACTGTCTTTTCAATGATTAAACAATATCCATTGATTTGTGATAACAATATACATTGTACCAGGCTTAGGTTTTAACTTACGGTCATTTTGCAATGGTCACATGGCAAAAGTCTACAATTTAACTTTCCTACTATGGAGCCTGAAAAAACAAGGTTTGTAAATAAAAGCTGCACGAATCACTACCACAACATATCATCACTGCTCTGTATGACATCATTTTCACACATTTTGGTATATGTATGACAAACATTAATGTAGTTATGGTACAACATACATACTTATGTGCAAGTAACATACAAACATTCCTCTGTGTAAAATGTATTCAGGCCTACAGTTCGCTGTTTCCATGTTCCACAATGTTTACTTGAAGTTGAAGCGAGAATGCATACAAAAACGCAATCAGGCAGAGTGACACTTCAACTGTGAATAGCAAGGTACCTAGTAGGCCTAGACATGCAGACTAACGTTGGTCACAACTATTTACACAGGTTTCATATATCCACCAATTTTTTTTTTTAAATACATGTATGCTGTGCATAAAAAATACTGAATCCTATATTCAGCATAATAATTTCAGCAATAAAAAACTGTTGATGAAGAGGCCAGAAAAGCTGTAAAACACTAGCTATCACTTGCCTACAGCTGTTATCCTGTTACTCCAGCAAAGTTAATGTTTTTTCAAACTTAGCTAGTTGTGAAACTTGGATGAAACTATGAACTAGCAGACTCATTTAAAGATGTTGCTCTAAAAAATTCTTTTTTATTTCTCCTTTCAGATTAATTTTGTAAATAAAATATTACCTGGTTAAGTAAATATCACATATGACATGCTAGCTCTTTTGTAAAACTATTGAATGATTTGTTTTGATGAAAACAATGGACAAACTGTGCTTATTTTTAAGATGATCAAAAGGTGTCTGGTTCTATATATTCAAATAACATCACTTGTATTTTCTCAAGTAAACAAATCTGATAATCAATGTGAATTATTTCAGTCATTTTAACAAAGAAACACATATCTCTATTTAGCTGACTGGAATCACTGCATACGTATTGGTAGTCAATTAAAACCACTAATAATAAAAACACAACAAATTAGTCAACAAAATATTAACACATAAACTTGTTCGGGATACAATTGAGCAAGACGCAGTATGCAGGTCATGGCTGTTGCGGCTGCATTAAGTCCCAAAATATGCTAAACATTAAACGAGGGAATATGGTTTTGATCATCGTGTTGTACAGCGGCTGAAATATATTGCTACAGTGGCACTCCCTGGTGAATAAGGCATGTTAAATAAAACTGAAGATATCAACTTTTTTATCATAAACAATTGATGTAAAAAAGATAAGTAATTATTTTATATAGCGCAGTAACAAATCCTGAGGACTGCTCAAAGCACTTTACACTTTACTCCCTGACAGACCCGTTCAACCAGACACCATCTTGACTTCTGTGGGAAGCATCCAGCCACACTGGAATTAATCCATAAAGGCTACCCGTATTCGTACACAAATATCCACCTATGCATAAAAGCTAGGCATTCATTCACACAGCTTAGTGAACTGGAGCAATATAGAGTCAAAACAACTTGCCTAAAGTTTGACAAGAAAGCGCAGGATTCAAGCCTGGGTTCTCTTAGTCAAGTCTAAAGCTTGAGCCAATATGAGCTCTACTACAGTCTCATTGGGAATATAATATAAATCAATATTAAATATATATTTTTCCAACACTGTGAACTTATGGGATTATCCCCTAGACCAGCAATATTTTGGGAAGAGCGTTCCGAAGCCGAATCCTACAGAGAAGGGAGGAACAGGATTGATGGCTGTTGTAAGCAATGGAATGTTGTCCTCCGTGATAATATTCACAGGAACAAGGTATTTGCACGCTGGTATGTCCGTCAGCCCATATGTTATCTAATACATCAGCCAGCTACTCTCCATATTATGTATGTATGTATGCATCTCCGAGCTGTGGAAGGGAATGGAGGATTTCCTCCCAGGTCAGGTTTGCTCTTTGATGACCAAGTCACTGAAGCATAGGTCCTGACGGAGGTCAACTCTTCTCCCAGGCAGTCGGAAGTCGGGGTCAAGTAGGCTAAGTGCGAGTTCATTAATGTCAAGTACTGAGGTACAAGTACTGTGAAACATATACATTATCTAAGTGATTTATTTAGGTAGTATATATTATATTTTTTATTTGTTTTATATTGTTAACTTGGGATACATGGTGCTTTTAAAAACAGATCCTAATGACAAGTACAGTCAATGTAGAAGTTTAATTATATCATAATCACAGTATAGGTTAAGTATGATTAAGATGTAATGATCAACAGTAATGTTTATAAATCTGATGGTAATTAACTATTTTAAAAACACATAATATTAATCATTATACATGTAGTAGATCACCAGTATGGGCAGTCACTGTTGTGATCAGTTCACGTAGGCACACAACAAAGTATCGTTTTGTACTCGAGATACTCAAGTCATGTACTTGATATTTTGGTATGCACAACTATCAAAGTACAAGTACTTCTCATTTCAAAAAGTAACAGTATAGAAAAAAGGTATGAAAGTACATACAGGTATGTATGAAGACAATATTAATTGCTGTAGTTTTCCCATGCATCAAGAAGGTTAGAACATGATATTGATATTACTGTTGATTTTCACACACCATGGTTTATTTTTCTTTGTTTGTCTCATTCTAGACAACTATTTTTAACAGGCCATGGACACGTGGTCATCCCACGCAGACTACACGCCCTGGCCATCTAAGCAGCTTAGCTCCACGCACTTGACTGAGAACACGAGTCCATATCAACCCGCGTGGTTGGCAGCACTCAAGAGCCAGAATTAAGCCCATTTCCTGCCCTGTCCCTACTAATGATCTCCATGTCTTGGATTGTCTCCGAAATGTAACATTCAGTTGCTGCCAAATTGGCTCTGCCTTATTATGGAGCCATAAACACGATGAGTGGAATTAGGAAAATATGAGTCATGTCATGTGTTCTGCCCTCTTAATGTGTTGCATTGTATGCCAATAAATGGCCATAACTTTTGCTAAAGACCCGTCCCCTACACTTTTGGATAAGTCTGTTTTGGACAAGTAAATATTTGAGTGGATCTGTAACGGATGGGGGGAATTTGAGGAACCCAAAGTCCTAAACCCTTTGTATTATTCCCTGTACATACATTTGGACTGGATTGTGTGCATACACTCACAAACACATGGGCATTTTGGACAGATAAATTAATCCTGCATAAGGGCCTGCCAATACCACACAGATAGAAAGTTGAAAACTACTTCTACCTGGGACAGAATCAAAGACAAAAACTAAGAAGAATCATTGCCGCCTGAACAGCATTTGCCAAGGATGACATCTTTAAGGGCAGGGGTCGAAATTGTGGTAGTCTGGCAGTCCGAGGACTACCAGAAATTCAGTTACACTACAAAGATGATGACAGCAGTAGTCCAATGAACTACCACAAATGTTTTGAATATTTTTCTAATGTTGTGTTTGTCATGTTATTTTGCTTAAATCTACAAAATTTATCAGCTAAGTAGTCCTGCTGACTACCAGAAATGTTGGAGTTATTTCTACCCCTGAAAGGTAACTTTAGAACCTGCTAGAAGATACAAGTCTACAATTCAAGTGTATTTCCATCAATGACATATGACGTGGAAACATGGGTAACATCAATCAGGCAAAGAACAAGCAACCATATTAACAAAGATGTACAGAGCTCCAAAGTAAGGTAAATTATACTACAATGAACAGAAGTAGTCAAACATCACATATCATGACAGGAAAACATACATCTGTGTAAGATAGAAGACCAATTTCATAGTCATGGCTGAACAAATCAGGAGAAGAAAGTGTTGTGTTTCCCCTGCTATATGATGAGTGAGGTGGGTCACCTCGCTGTTTTTCTAAGCCACCTTACGTCAAATATGCCAAAATTGCCACCTCTTAGCTATTTCCTGACTACCGGGTATTTACTTGTAATTAATGCTACACATATATTTACATGCTGACTTGTCATTTCTTTCCCAACTATATGCCAGAGAATAGGTTAAAACACACTTTATGATGTACTATTTTAAAGCTAGTTTTTTTTAATACCTCCAAGGAGCATGTCCCCAGAACAACACACCACCACATTGTGCGTTCGACACTTGTTCAGCTCTCCCTATCACCTCGCTCAGCATTTAACCGAGAGGAAACACTGAAAGTGGATCTGGGCTGTGCACTAGAGAGTGTAGGACAGCGTGTTGAGGCTTTCACACAACAACAGGACACTACAGCTACCGTGGTACACTATGTTGGTGATCCATTATAATGGCCTCTATGTGACAATGAACAGAGAACAGAGTAGCCCAATATGGTACAGTAATTCACGCATACATCTCTAAACTGAGAAATGTTACATGTAGAAGGCTACAGTCATTGCATTCATTTTAACGACTTGCTGTCTGATCATGTTTCATTTCTTGACAGGTAATTAACGCAGTAATTAAATATTCAAGAAGACTGTCAGTCGTCAGTCATTCAGTGCACTCAGGTGTAAAATTGTCCTTTTGTTGGATCAACTTTCATGTGGGAATCAATCTGGTCAAAGACTGTACCGCTGGGGAATCTCTCCTTTTAGTTTATTCTGGTAATAGTATTCAACCTTATCTTGTGCCTTATGTTTGCCAATTTTCAATCAACCTCTTCATCACTCACTGAGTCATATATAAATATTATTTGATGTGACTTGCAAAGATGAAAATAATAAAATCAACCAAATTTGCTGTACATGACAGTTGCAATGCACTAAGTGAACAAAGACGGAATCAGTGGTATCGAGAAAATCTCAAAGGAATCACATAGTTGGCTGGTGGATCAGTGAGACAGCCTCATTATGTTGTTATAGACTAACAGTGCTTTAGAGACTTGACAGAGCAAATCACTTTGCAATACTTATCTGACTCTATCGTGTTTCTAACTAAAAGCAGATGTGTTTTCCAGAAATTGCCTGAATCCCACTGGGTCATAGATAGATCCAGGGTGCATGTGCCCCCCATATTGTTAACATTTTGCATGCCCCCTTAGACCTTTTTTATTTGTGAAAAAAGTTCCACATCACCTCACTCCATCTTCCAATGTCATGATCCGACAAGGTGACATTGGAGTCATGCTGGAGTTCCTGTGTCAGCTGTAACTTGGAGTCTTGGACCCCATAGAACATGGACCCAGGGGGGATCCACATTTTTTATTATAGAGTCCCATTCAGCAGTGTTCAAGTAAACCACTAAGAACATATAGTTGTATGAGATGCTAAATTCAACTCCATTGGAATCACAGCCGGTATGGTTCCGTTTCTAAGTTACATCAGGAATTTATCAACAACACAACATGGAATCTAGGTCCATTTGCTATGGAGTAAAAATGTTGACACATAGAAAATATTCCCCTATAGATTATGGACCTGGGGCCATTTTTATGGTGGGTCCATATTATACCGGCTATAGGTCCATATTCTATTATGTGGTCCCGGGGTACATTTTCTATGACACTGGATTTGACCACTAAATATGATATAAATATGCTATGAATTTGGCTCCACCAGCAGTGGAGTTTTTGAACAGACTTCAAAAGATGCAAATGGATGTTTTGGTCCCCAGTTTCTGCCCTCCCCCGTGTAGGTCATGTACTTTGGCCCCAGTCTCACTGCTCTTAAAAACATCCAGGTACATGGACTCATCATACATAATGAAACGTTAGCTACAGCAATTCCAAGTCAATTTGTAGCCAATTTTATCTGTGGCCAACTTGATCGGTATCCAAAACCAACTGGCGTCAAACTCAATTATATTAATCAAAGCTGTGCTTCTTGCCTAAAGCCAGTGCAAAAGTCCACATCCATTTCTTATTTCTGCGAGACTGCCACATGTACCAGGGTGAAATGGATTCATGTTTTGACACACACACGCACGCACACACACACACAAATGTACATAATATAAAATATTTATTACATTATATACATTGGCCTACCTATGAGCAGTCACCAAACATTTAATGAAACAAATATAGCAAAACAGTTTGCCTGCCAGGTGCAATAATTACTTTGTCCTTCACAAGAAACAATATTTCACTATATACAACAGCAGGCTATGTTGTTATGGCTTCCAATATGCTGACCAAAAGAGAGACATCAAATTACCTTGTTTATATAGGTCAGATCTCAGATAGCAAAACCAGATTAATTGTATGAAATGTTACAGTAGCTACAATCCACTACAAGTTAGTACAACCATATCTATGTGATAATAATGACACATTGGCATAAGCTCATTCATGAAGCAACACAGTAAGGACACCATTACATGTAATCACCAATTAGAACACTGCATTGTTTTGATCTTTTAAAGATGTTTCCTCAACAATTCCTTTTTTCTCATTGCAAATTAAAAAAGCACAACTACTACGTGTCCACTGCGACATGCTTTTTCACTTGGTGCAACTATTTTGTACATGGTTTTGGTAATCACCATGTACATGATTTATATATGTAATAGGTGAGTTACTATTACACTGTTTCCTCCTAGTACTACTGTTATTGCATTAAATATATTTTATATTACTTCAACATTTGAAATGGTTGCTACTGCTGTTATATTTTAAGTATTACAATAGTCCTGATTTCCTTTAAGAATTATAAAACACATAAACAGATCTTGGAGAGACAAATCCATAACTTATATGTACTTGCAGCAATGACGTACAGGCTGCTACAGCATGGAAACATGGGCAGTCAGCAAAGAATAGGTTAGAAAGTAGAAGCGACACAAACACAGAGGGAAAGTATGTTAAACTTTACATGCTTCGACAAAAAAGAAACGTCTGGTGAGAGAGAGAGACGATTAAGGCCATAGACATGACTGAACATAAGAGAGCAGATGAAAGTGAACAGTAGAATACATGACAATTGATGGACATTGCACATCACCATGTGGAGGCCTTAGTTATGAAGGGGAATGACCTAGAGGTCAGTAGAGGAAGAAATGCAAGACAAACTAGCCAAATACTGGCAGGGCACCATCTGGTAGAGGATAGCGCAAGATAGGCAGATTTGGAATCAGCATACTGAGGTCTTTGCCCATGACAATGAAAAATGGCCGCACAATGATGAGGAGAAGGAAATAGCTCCAGCTCGTAATATTAAAACTTTCTAAATCACTGGCAGCCTGCAACTTTACTAGATATAGACAATTCGTAAGCCAATCAAAATCTTGTGAATGTACTTAGTTGACACATGTACTGATAACTAACTCATTCAAATTACCTGCCTCAGTGTCACGAATTCAGAGATGGAGTAATCGTACTCGTGTACTTGTACTCGAGTACGAGTACTTTTTGAGTACTCGTACTCGAGTACGAAGGAAAGTAATCGTACTCGAGTACATTACCAAAGTAATCGTACTCACGATTACTTCTCACGATTACATTTTTTTCATATGAACAGTTGCAAGCAAATATATTAGACAGATAAAAATGGCAATATTAGAAGTAATCTAATAAATGTAATAATAATCGATGTATTCATTTTCTATTACTGTCGAGGATTTCAGTTAAATAAATATTCAGTCAGATTTCTCTAAGTAATACCTTCTCTTCCCAGAGAAGCAACATCTCCTCACCCTCCTACTTAGTACAAAGTACAAGTTATATTGTGACAGTCCCTGGGAAGCACTGCAGGAGATAAGCATCCCCTAACATCTATCTTGCTTTGTAATTTTAGAAGCCAGGCCTCAGCCCCACTGTTTGCTCTGTCACTATGGTGTGAATGACTGGTCATATTTCCAACATCCAGAATCATGACTGGGTCTGGGCGGTTAGCTGCTAAAACCCTGTCTATTATGTTTAATTAAGTGCAAACTGTAAACCTGTATAAATCCACAACCATTCTGTGTTTGTCCCATCCAGACATGGGGTCAAATACATTGAAATGTATTTAAATACAAATATTCTTGAGGGATTACAAATACTTTTTAAATATAAATATATTTAAATATGAATACATTGAAAAGTATTTCAAATACTTGTTCATATATTTTTCAAATACTTTTCATTTTGTATTACTATGTAGGTAAAAGAAAAGCAACACATATATTGAGACATCTAGTTTATAGGCATAATTAGTGTTTTGCTCATATGATGACAGGCAGACCAGTGCTAGGGAGTATTGTTATTGCTAACTGCATCACAGTGACAACTGACTGAAAGAGGTAAAGGCCAAAATATATTGTTTGTATGTTACGCCAGGAGGTCCATAATAATATAATGCCTATGTTGCCCTCAGAAGAGACACTGCTAATCATTGCTAGGATGTTGTGTGAAAAAGGCTCAACTTCAAAGTCAGCCAGGAAACCAGAATAACCTGGTGCCAAATTGAACCCTGACTAAAGAACAAAAGGGGATATTGACCTATGGTCACTGTTAGGTCCATCCTCTGGCTCTGAGCAAACACAAGTTGTGGTCACTGCAGGGCCAGGGGGAAGCCTGCCATTAAGTGTCTTCATCAGTAATTAGCACTGTTGGGTGAAGTTGCAGTGCATTAAGGTAATCAGTTTGGCAGGCATTACATGTGACAGTGAAAAAGAAATGTTGATACTGACAATGTATTTCAAAAAAATATTTGAACAAGTCAAATACTTTAGGAAAGTATTTAAATACAAATACTTTTAATTCCTAAGCATCAAATACAAATATTTTAAAAAGTATTTAAATACTTTCAAATACAAATGTATTTCACCTCATGTCTGGACCCATCTGATATACTACTCTTTTGAATATGCCCCTCTGGTTTTGAAGTGTTGTTATTGTAATGTATTTGATCATGTTTATTTGAAAGTTTTAAATGCCTCCTATTTGTATTTGATTCAGAAACCATAAATTAAATTATTAATCCAGCATTAAATGATTCATCCAATACCTGAAAAAGTCGTCTAATTATTAATAACAATAACACCTGGATAGTGGATAGCAGTAACCAGTTAGAACATTAGTGACACAACAATAGAACAAGAATGACACCTAGGGATTCCATGAAAGTCGCCTTTATGTTAGAAATAGGATATTCATTAAAGTAATCATGAAAGTAATCATGCTTATATTGTAAAGTAATCGTACTCGTACTCGAGTATATTGTAAAGTAATTGTACTCGTACACATTTGTATTGTACTCACTCCATCTCTGGTCACGATACTGTGGAGGTAATCCTGAGATGAGAATGCAGTGATTAAATTATGCAAAACCACTCAGCCAGGTCCTACTGACCTGAACGGCAAGCAGGTAGTCATTGTGTAAAATGTTCTATTAAAATATATATGCAATTTTTGTGAAATGATAAGTGGACTTTGTGACCAATTTAACTGCATCAGTTAACAATAAAACGTACAGTGTCATTACAATTTGCCATACAAATGAAAATGTTATGATCAAGATCGGCCACACCTTATTAAGTTATAATCTATGTGCAACGTTTTCTAAAAAGTTAAACGACATGTCTCGGTAGGGACCAATGGTAATTTAATAAGAGGCGATCTATTGATTACGTTCTCTTTGGTTGAGTCTGATCACTATGTGATTGGATCACTGCATTCAGTCCCTGATTGGAACTTGTCTTCTGGTTTAAAACAAAGGAAATTAGCAGCTGGAGCCTGCGGCTAGACCATGTAATCAAGCCAGGTCCACTGGGAGAGACAAGACCTGTTTGACTGACTGCACAGTAGCTACCTAGACACCTAACAAATGGGTAATGCTCCCTCTAGCTTGCGTAGGATCCATACTATGTTTCACTATTTGCAGGAACTGTCAGACTCTTTGTGGCAAATAATAGTAGACTGCCAAAAACACAATAGGGTGGCAAATTGATCAAATTTAATAACTCAAACAATGCCAGTCGCCTACCAGTTGTGACCAGTTTACTTGTGATCATAACTTAACTAATAACATACTACACTGAGCTCTCGAGAATTAACAATTCTGACCAATCCACCTAATCAGACAATAGAATCAAATCAGAAATTACAATAACTGGAAGCCAGGCTGTCATGATAAACGATGCAAACTTAGCTGTTAGAGGAACCTCACAATGTTTAGTGTGCAATTCAAGTTGATCCACGAATTAACACAAGATCACTCTCCTAAAAATGACGTCCTGCTGGTGAAAATGTCTACATCTTAGTTTTTTAAGATTCATTTATATAATTTACACAGTTTTAGTATTGTTTTTTATTTTATATTAATTTATATAATTTACATATGAACTTTTAGTACCATACATCTTAAAGGCAATGATTAATTTATTTTAAATTAATTTATATAATTTACATAAAAAGGTAATGTACGTCTTAAAACCAAAATTTAAGTTGATTTATATTAATTTATATATAATTTATATTTCTCTTTTTACTATTGTACGTTTTTTTTTCATAATATATGTATGTACAACTGTATGTTGTTGTGGCTTCCAGATCCAGACATCAGAAGATGGGGGCAGGATGGGTGCTGTGAAAATTAGATGTGGCAACTGAAAATTATCACAGCGTCCATCAACATTTTAATGGTCATGGAGGCACACCATTCTAGTCCAGCCATAGGCAGCCAAATTCCAAATGTCTAGACATCTACGACTCTAAAGAGGGAACAACATACCCAGGCCCCTCAAACTGCCTAGACACACACTACACAGTACAGACGAGTAGCACATGTATGCAAGTGTATATTTTCACACCAAAACCAAACAGAGCACTCATACAAATTAGCTAACCTCCTGTATAATGCAAACTTGTTTTTTAAAACAATCAATTTAATTCAATTGCCAATCATCAACAGACAGTTAAACTCACACAAATTACCCAGTTCATCCTTGGTGTGTCAGAGCAATTATGTGGACAATTTATTGATTTATGGACTACGGTTATATGAATCCTCCTCCTACCATCCTGACAAATGGAATGGGTGTAAATCTATACCCTAGCTATTAGACCATTAATAGCACAAAGTCACAGAGGTTGAATTCAACATCAATACAGTGATATGGCCAAGTCTCAGGCGCTAGCATTTCAAAACCAGCAATTAAAGTGTTATTTTCCATCTGTGGTAAGAGCTGAACTACAGACGTTACATTATAATGATTGAGTATTTAAACATCACATTTTTCATAGCTTTGCCTGAGCACTGACGAAAAGCTACGTTATTAGTTTCTCATAAACTAAAAAAGTAATCATATCAATTTAGACTGTTTTCAAGAATGGTTGCCACTTCTTCCAATAATCCACTACTGTCAATTATGACGATTTCATGGATGGTGTGCGCATCTTCATGTGCTGATTAAAAATTAATAATAACAGGTTCTTACAGGTCCTTTTCTGGCTAGTATTAGGCATTCCTGCCTCTTTTGCCAGCTCTGTCTTGAGCATTGTTTTGAGACTGTGCGCATGCGTCTAAAGGTGACACAGTCAAGGACCACAATGGAAATAAGTGCATGCACTTTTTGTGTTATCCGAATATTTAAATGTACCTTGTATTTATATATTATGCATATGTGTACAATGTTTTACATTTTATATTAAATAAATCAATCAAGTCCATAGTAGAGGTGGTGCAGTAAAATCATTTTTTATAGGATGATTTTTCCATAGTTTATCAATTATTACTTCAAATGATTGGACTGATGGAGCATTTACCATAGACTATGGCAGACTATTCCATACATCAGTAGATCGGTATATAAATGATTTTTTTCGGATGTGAAGGTGAAGAAATGTTTATAAAAATAAATTATATATAAAAAGTGGTAAACTGAATGACGCATTCATCCAATTTCATTATAAACTATCCATATTAATTTGTGGGCATTAAAATACAGACTAGTATTATTAATACTAGTCTACAATACTAGAAATAGGTCGCGTAGGAAATAGACTTGAAGTTTGAACTTGATGCAAATAATGCAGCTGACACATGCACAAAACGGAGATTTAAAAAATAACACGACGAGTTGTCGTTGATAGATCAAACAACTGAGTTGACAACTGACACGATGACGTTGACAGGTCCAGCTTACTTTTTTTGGTTGTCACGAGTAACGTAATGAGCAACGTACTCTGCTAGTCTCTACTACTAAAAACCGGTAAAAACGGAATAAACATGTTTGAAACGTAATATGTGCCTCCTTGGTCCCGTTCACGAATGTGTCTGTTAACAACAACGTACCTCACATGTAGTTCGTCTGTTCGAACAGCTGTGGCATCGTATACGAAGTTCCTGGTACTTGGATTTCGCGAACACAATGCGTGCGTCCTTCGATCAATAAACAGTGCGCGCCATCTTTCGGCCCCTTACATCAAATTTGGCTAAATTCATTATTAAGTCAGTCAGGTACGGAAGTATTAGCTTAAACATATATTTGATCACTAGATCAATTGACAACTTAATAAGACAGAACAAATGAGGTAATTAGTTATATAAATACGATGTATTAAGGTTTTGTAATGTTTTATACGGTCGGACGGATAGGATCATTCCGTATTTCACAAATTTATACAACGTATGAATCTTTCTGAACACCAGGTGTCGCTGTAAAGATTTCGCGCAAAAGGAGTACACAAATAATTTATGAACGCAGTCAGGATCCGTGTGGTCACTTCAATGTTCTTCATCCCTTACATCGCATGGAAAATCAGTGATCTTGGCTTGACCACAATTTTGGTAAAGATGCTGATGGGATCTAACGCTAAAAAATTATTTAAAAATATTTAATATAATATACCGTTCACATAGACCTACTATGTTATCAATTATAATTGCGGTAGAGCGCCGCACTGTCAATCGAGGGGACGGTGGTTCAATTCCACACAGGGGGTAAATGTGTAACCTGTAGTGGACTCACAAATTCTAGAGAAGAAGAACTCCTGCGTTAGCCCAAGTTAGGGTGTTTGGAGGTAATCACATGAGACCTGAAACGGAGGGACTTCACGGACATCGCGGCCGACCTAGTATAAGTATTACGATTAGTATTACTCTTTTCTTAGTATTAGCATTATTATTATCATGTTATTAATTAAATTGTTATTATGTACATCATGTACTACTAGAGGTAGACACTATTATGTAATTTTAAAGGGCGTCCAGTTGCTTCAACTAATTTAGTTATTACTGGCGTCCTGGCATTCATTATTAACATATGTTCTGTCTGTTGTATTGTGTTAATGTATATATGCCAAATAAAAGTT
Organism: Ridgeia piscesae; assembly: GCA_025642075.2. Taxonomy (NCBI): domain Eukaryota; kingdom Metazoa; phylum Annelida; class Polychaeta; order Sabellida; family Siboglinidae; genus Ridgeia; species Ridgeia piscesae. The sequence continues at coordinate 106,191 of JAODUO010001125.1, read as the reverse complement.
CATGTTCAAGTTCAAGAAACCAATGGCGACATCTGGCAGCTATAGCGTATATTAACATCGCAATAATGAATGGTCCTGCACAATGGCCGCCATGGGAAATCCCCGAAAAATGCGTTAATTTGACGTTAGGGCCATGGTTTTACCAGGGTCTTAGTCATGGTTATACTGGTGCTTTCGCTTTGGTGGTTACATATATTGAGAGTGCAGAAGCACGCAAGCGAGTGAGTATACGTAAGTGCATCTGTTATGTCGACGATGCCGATGAAGTCAAATGTGTGTTCAAACTGCGGCGAATCTGCTCTTGTCTGGGAAGGCTACGATGGGCAGGAAGACAGTGGAACGCTACGGGTGTGCAGCACTTGCGGGACGGTGGCGGAAGAAGGGGCACCAACTTACAGCGAATACCAAGGCGGCGGTGGCTTCGGGAACAGTCAGGAATTCCGAGGATATGCACGTAGTCTGCCGACGAAATATGTGCAATACAACCACAAGAGCGTCGGCAAGGGAAAAATGGCGGGCATCCAGAAAACGAAGGAAGTAGCCAGTATCTTAGGTCTCACGACGGCCATGACACTCGAGGCCACAGACCTGTTTGAAAAGGTCTACTACCAGGACACAGTGCTTCATAAACACATCGACAACAAACTTGTGATAGCCGGATGTTGTGTGTACATTGTGTGTAGACAACACGGGTGGCCAATACTCACGAAATATGTGGCAGAAATAGTGAACTGCGAACACTCACAGTTGGTTCACTGGAAAATTGTTATAACGAAACTCTTAGGCATCACCCTCTCATCCGTTGATCCAGAGCAGCTTATACCGGCAACGTGTAATAAAGCCGGCTTGAGCAAGACAGTCGAGGGTTTGATGTGTTCCATCATTCAGCTGTGCCAGAAGGCATGGATCACTGACGGCCGGGATCCTGGCTCAGTTCTCACTGCTGCCAGTTACATCGCATGGCAAGCCGAGGAACCACATGTACGCCGGAAGACGTCAATGAAAAAATTCTGTGACATATGCCGTGTGCCATTTAAGATGAGCTATTGCAAACGCATGATGGAAATGAAGGACATGCTGTGTGAACTCGCTTGGCAGATCCCTTTTGTGAGCAAGGATGAAGTCATGCCTGCGAATGTTGCGATGTACGTCAAAGATGTGTGTTCGTACAAGAAGCAGCTTCTTGCCAGTGCTCTGGCGAAGATACGCATCAACAGTGATATTACGGACAGTGACTTGCCTGCCATTGAAACCACAGATTCTACCTCATCAGCAATGACTCCAGCTCAAAATGCAGTGGCTATGCGTGAACCACTGGCTGTTATGGTCATAAACAAACCTGTTTCTGGAATGCGATCTCCTGTGCATGGACAGAATACTTCAACAGGACTGTCAAGGAAACGTGGCTATGTAACTGCTCTCGTGGCGCCATCATATAAAAGAGCTAGAGAAAACGACATGTGTCAAGTGTCCGTCCCAACGAAAGATGTGGTGATAGATAGGAATCTAGATGCAGAAGAGGTAACCGAAGAAGACATTCCGGATTCAGACATGTGGATGTATATAAAAACTCCGCACGAAGTGACACAACAGACCAGCATGATGGTTCACTTCAAGCAGAAAGTCTAGGAGGACCTTGTTAAAGTTTGTGCCAATCCATGGTGAAGTCTATGTGCCTGAAAAATGACCTGAATTTATAGAGATTGGACTTTATGTGCTGGACAAGCTGAACATCGATGTATAACAATAACCAAAGATTTTCTCTGCACTTTAACTATGAATTTTGTTGCACTTTCCAACAATGTTGAGCATATGCCTGGAATTTGTTGGAAATGTTGAGTGTGCTCTTTTGCAGTTTTTATTTTGCGAAGAGGTATCACATGTTTTAAAGTCCATGTAAACATGGCTATTGTTTGTTTAGGGTAACACATATCTACTTGATCATAAAAGAACATGCAGTTTGTTACAAGTTAATTGCTGTAGTCCAACCTGTTGATTGTGCATGTTTACGGAAAATGAGTAATACTATTAAAATAAACCTGTTACAGGTGTGTCAGCAAGGCTTGAATTATGCACTGTTAATGCACTGCACTAATGCCTTAACACACAAAATACACCACCACATCACCTCGTGAGAATAACGTGGATTTGTCTAACAGAGGACACTTGATATTATAAATGGACAATTGGACATGCATGTTTAGAAATCATCAATTATCTCAGACTGATGATTGCCTGAATGGTGTTAGTAGAAAAAAGCTGTGTTACTGTTAAGCATTATTCACAGGATCATAGAAAATATATATGCAAATTAATATATAATTATTATTTATATATACTTTTATGTTGAATAAAAATGGTGTTTATGTTCCCTTGCTATTTTTGTTTCTACATACATAAATGCATCTAGCATATGCTACGTTTGGAAAGCTTTATTGCTATGGCAGCTACAGTTACCTATAAACGTGTTTGGCACATTTGCCAATTGGAATAATGCATGTATCTGTGAAATAACTTATTAATTCACAAAATTTTCATGACAGTGTCTTACCATAACAATCAAGAATAACAACAAATTGTATGTATTGAAGATTGGACAGTTGCATAGCATAATAGCTTTGTATTGCCTGTTTTTTCCACTAGCTATGCAGTTGTGCCTCGCATTCCCTTATTCCTGAGGGTAATTGCCCTTTTGTGGTGATTCAGCCATTTTCAGGGTGTAACACAACCTTATAAAGTTTGCAATTTTTAGTAATTAATGAGCCACAACTACCCTTCTGTAGTGTGCTAAATAGAAAATAATTATATGTTGTGTAGAGATGTATCAGAGTTTAAAATGTATCATGCCAAAAGTAAAAAAAATCCCTCACAACAGGAAAGGAACGCATCAGACCATCTAGTCGGAGCATCGAGGCTTGTCCTTGGAAAGAAAGAGGGTGAAAACTATCTGAGACTATTTGGATCATTGTGTTTTAGTGGCGAAGGTGTCGGCAATTGGTTGTATACTATATGAAAGATGACTGTAAAAAACAGGATTGTCTGCTCTGAAAACTGTTCAACATGGCATGGAATGCTGCTGTAGACAGCAATGGAGAGTCATCCAGTGCAGTAGAGCCGAGATGAGAGAGAACAGAGACACTTGTTATGAGGCTGTGGTGTTGAGCATCTCCCAATATCTTGTACCATGATATCAGAAGTGGTGCTGAAACTCAGTGCACAGCCCCCTACAATAATTGTTTTGATCCCATACCGGTGAGTGTTCCAACCACCAGAATTGTCTCGGAAATTATAAGATAAAACATTAAACAAATATGAATATCACAGGAAATGTAGCACATATTCCTAGTGTCCCTTACAAAGAAGGGTACCTAATATCCAAGGGGCTTGTATCCGGAGTGAGTTTATTCTAAGGAGCTTTTGTCCTGTATTCTCTCGGAAGGGGGAGAACTGCTAGAAACCACAATTCCAGGTCATAATCTAGATTGGGGTCAATTTATTTCAATCAGTTCCAATTCCCACACCAATTCCTTGCAATTCTGTTTGATTCAATTCAAATTTCTTTTTATTCCAATTCCTATAATCTTCCGATTCCTGCTCCCTCTACAACTACACTTGCAACAACAAAAATCAACTGTGTACATTTATATAACAGAGCTGGGGTGGAAATATTTGGTACTCGTGTATGCAAGTTAATTTTGTGTTAAGTACTTGTACCTGTAAGACCAATGGCCATGGACTTGTACTCAATCACTGGTATTTGTACTCACTACAGTGCGTATGGCTACATTACGAATACATCTCAATACTCTCTCAATATATGTTGTGGACAATTTGTTTAGTTAGCTACAAAATTTAATTTTCCTGAAATATTTTAATGTTCAATTGTTTTATAAAGATAGAATACCATGTTACCCTTACAGACAGTACATGCTCATTCTCTTAGACACCTATGATACGGTGTTGTGTACCTTGTACTGTCATGACTACAGGCAGCATCTTTCCTTGTCAGAAACACAGCTAAAGTTCTGGCTGTGTAGACAGACGTAAGGTGGCTGTAGTCAGACTGCCCTCTAAACTAGTATAATCTGGTACCAGCAGCCTGGTCAAAAAGTCCTGGGAGTGTCGTTGCTTAGGGTTCAGTGGTATGAAGCATTCCCCTTAGCCAGCATTCATGTTCACATAAGGCAATAGGACAGGCCTGACTAGGATTCTTAACCATTCACTGGTTAATTGCTGGGTAATGTTTGACCAGCAGCTTCATCATCCAACTTTTATTGGTCACTAAACACCATCGCCTGCACAGTATTACTCCCAAAGGTGAGAAAACTATCCTTGGCAATATCATAAAAATATCAGGATCTATGCTCATTTCATTTTTTTCAATTCCAATTCCTGCCCCAATTCCTTGTGTTCCAAATTTTTCAATTCCAATTAAATTCCTTTTGTACCAAATCTTTTAATTCAAATTTCTGGTCCAATTCTGGAATCGGAGCAAAAAGTAATTGTATTTCAACTCCTTTTGCAATTGGCCCCCAGCCCGGGTAAGAATGTTAGAAAAAGAGGCCCAGTTTTTTTTACTGGCAGTCTATATTACAGGTAATGGTATCGCGGCATATGATCAAACAGCCGGATTAGGAACACTGAACAAAATGGATGGTGATGCTTTTTCAGTAGACAAAGGAGTGGCCAAAAGTAACAAACAAGTGCCTTGGTCTTAGGCATTGTGCACACACTCAGTGAGCTGTTCATGGTGCAGACAGGGTGAGAACCATGAGCATGCATTGGGTGACAATCCTTGGTAGATGTGGTAAATTGTATGATCAAAGCCAGAGGGTGACATTTGAACATATTGGATCTGACATAGACATTCAGTTATACAATTATTGGAAACATCAACAGGGTAAAAAGTCAACAAAACAGCTCATTTTTCCTTATACCGACAGTTAGTGTTTATAATAAAATATACGTGTTTGAAAATCAAGCCCAAGCCACTCAACTACACTATATAAGGATGAATTGACAGTGGTAGATAAGTAGTCTGTGCATTAACCATTGCATGGCTGAATGCTACAAAAGACACTTCAGGATGACGTTTGAATGAAGTCCTGCCAGGGGTGAAGATCAAATAATAATAACAGTAATGACTTCTTTTGCGCCAATATCCTCGAAGATCAAGCTCAGTGGCGCAACAAAAGCACACTGAACAGTTCTATACTTTGGATACAGTAATATTACTGTATAAGAAATACTTCTTAAGATAGGCCATGTACGCATGCATGCAAGGAGTACCAAAAAAGTGGCTACGTTAAGATACATCAGTCTGTCACCTAGGGTATTTGTATAGTCAAAATCTGCATAAAAGCATAGTTGTGTGTACAGCATGTTTGTAAATAAATTAATATTTTAAATAATTATTATTATGATGGTCTTTACTGTAGTTTACAAAATGTGATCTGTCACAGCAAAGTAGTAAGTTGTAAAATTGTGAATTTGAGTTTGGGACCTTTTTGAAATCCACACAACGTCAAGTGTTAAAAACTTTTATTGTCCTCTGCAAAGATGCCTAACATGGGTTTCACAAATAGCATGTTTACAAAGACTGTAGGTGTCTGGCAAGTAGACTGAAGTAATCATCCACAGAGTAAATAAATTCCTTAGCCTACCTCACATCTAAAACAGAATATAAGTTATGTAAATAATTGTAAAAATTGAGCAATGTCAGAGAACTGTTTCTATCCTCTATAGCACTACCAGTATTGTCAATCTGATCGATACTCTCTTCTGCGTGCCATGTATTGGTCCTGCACATTTGTAAACATAATGCAGTTACAAGTTTGCTGTTTGTGTTTCACTGGCAAGATTCAGTGCAACAGTTGTGAAGAAACAGGCCCGATTCATCTCATGAATATGCAGATGACGTTGGGACGGTAGTAGCTGGTTGCTTTGGATCAGGGTTATTTATGACCAATATGGTGTACGGGTCAAATGTTCCCGGTGCACTGAACACCATATCTTGTACATGAATCGCTCCAGATGAGTCGCACTCCCGGGCATTGTGTTGTGTTGGTGCTACAGTCAAGTCCCGATCGTCCAGTCCGACGCCCTGCATCAGCTCCTTCATTGACGTACTCGCAAGAAGTTTCTTGTGATGGGCACACACATCTTTGATGTACATGACAACGTTCTCCGGCTCAACCTTGTTGTTCACCCACGGGATCTGGTGTGCCAATCGACACAGCACGTTCTGCATGTCTGCCCAGACCTCATTCCACTGCAGGCTAGGGAAGTGTGATTTTATCAAATACATCTTGCAGAATTGCGCTCTCGTTACAGTCCGCCGTGACATTGGTTCCTCTGCTTGCCACGCCAAATATTGAGCAACATTGAAGGCTAGCGAGACGGAGCTGTCATGCAAGATGGAGCGATCGTTACGAGCAAATAATGTATTCCGCCACACATCAACGATAGACACTGCCAATTCCTCGGCCGATTTGCTTATAGTTATCGGTGGATTCATAGTTATCGACATAGTCATGCCTCTACTGGCTCTAGACTTACGAGGCATGTTAAAGGACAGGTTCCTAGCAATGTGCTGTGCCCAACATGCGACGCTTTGTGGCGGAGTATTAACTAGTTTAGACACGCAATGTAGCACGTCCTGCCACCCGTGGAGTCGACAGACGATATGAACACAACCTCCAGGCACGGGCCCGGCGAATGCCTTGCGACGGCGTGTGGTGTCGGTATTGAGCGGAGTTTGGGAGACCCTCTCAAACATATCTATCGCCTCTTCTGTCATTGTTGTCGTTAGACCCAGAAAGTTGGCTATTCTTTCAATCGTTTTAGTGTCCACAACCTTTTTATTGAAGGTGTACTTCTCACTTGTTTTAATAGTAACGACTGACGTTGGTTTCAGACTGGAATCCATTATGGTTGCGCTACTCGCTAGGTGCCGCTGTGCAAGAACATATTGGCGCCATCTGGCGAACTAAAAAACTGGCTGTTCGGTGTTTGTAAAATATTTAAATAAATATGTTTATTATTACAGATGTCTTTTTGGCCATTGTTGATAAATACCAGTATTGCAGTACATTTTTGACAATTCTTATTTGCATCTTTTTGTTTCAATGTTTGTTGTTATTTGCATCTTTTTTGTTTCAATGTTTGTTATAGAATTAACGTACACCAATGAACCACTTCTTTTTATACAAAACACTCAAAAGTATATGTTTCATCTTACCTCAAAATCTTACCTTAAGGTCGGTCAATAGTAGCGCATAATTGAGCAATTGATGCCATCTCAGATTTTATTTTCTGATAGTGCAGTTTCTGTGTTGATGTTGTGGAAGAGTATTCCACGCTGGTCGCCAGATGGCGGTACTGACAGTGCCCCCCCCCGTATGCGGAAGACCTTTCGTGCTAACCACTTACATACAAGTGCCTATCAAATGCATGTAAAACACCTAATGTCAATCTTGTCAACAGTACCTTCAATCTAACCCAAACCCTAATTCCACATAAGAGCAACCAAAAGTGGGCACTTGTACACAACTGGTTAGCAAGAAAGGTCTTCACTACTAGAGTAGCCTACGTCGTCAGCCTCCATGAGCACTGACCAGCAGGGGCAGCAGGGTATCAAATAAGCGCAGTCCCCGGGTTCCGCGCGCATTCTATGATCATGACTGTTTAAAAGTCCGACTGTTATCATCCGCTGTTAGCAACCCTTCCAAAACGAGTCAATGGTTGACCACTGAATACCACTCGATCAGTATCATTCAGTACCATTATACAATTCAATGGTATTTCAGTAGGACTCAGTGGTACTGTCAACGGTAATTTAAACGAAGTGTCTACGCGTACGTGAGCCGTATCTTTAGACCCGTGGCCTAACCGTACGTGAGGATGCGCACGTATCCTCTTTTTCAATTCTGCGCAAGCACGCTAGCTGCGTCCGTCTCGTCGCATCGGTACAGCGGAATTACACGAGGGAGCGGTTTTTTTCGACATTGTTAGATTTACTGACTGCCATAGGGCTGTGTGTGTGTGTGTGTGTGTGTGTGTGCGGGGTGCGTGTGTGTGTGTGTGTGTGTGTGTGTGTGTGTGTGTCTGGTTGTGTGTCTGGTTGTGTGTGTGTGTGTGTGTGTGTGTGTGTGTGTGTGTGTGTGTGTGTGTGTGTGTGTGTGTGTGTGTGTGTGTGTGTGTGTGTGTGTGTGTTGTTGTGTGTGTGTGTGTGTGTGTGTGTGTGTGTGTGTGTGTGTGTGTGTGTGTGTGTGTGTGTAAACTTGTGAAAAAATAACACGCACAAAAACTCACGTATATTTAGAACTGAGTGCCAAGAGCTTCCGTTCGTACGTACATCAAAATGCATGCGCGGAAAAAAACTCACGTACTTTTATATTTGTTTGCTAAAGATACGGCATGCACGCGCGAAAAAAATCACCTAGGCCTACTTTTAGATCTGAGTTCTAAAGATACGGCAATAAAGCTTATGTATATAAACATGCATGTGCAGGGAACCTTTGGAACTGACAGCTACTAAACATAAGGCTCACGTATATAAATCATGCGCATGCGCTTATCGAATGCCATACCTTAGATAAACGATGCTAAAAAAACGAAAATAAAACCATACGCATGCGCAGTATGAATACTTTTGGACCGGCGGCCTAAACATATGGCTCACATACGCGTAGCCACTGCCTAATTTAAAATACCATTCAATATCATTGAACGGTACAAAGAATTTAAAATATCATTCAAATACCATTCAAATACCCTTGGCCATAATACCCCCAAAGGACCATTCAAATTGTTCAATGGTATTTTGTTGTAAGGGTGGGGAGGCGGGGAGCTGTTGTGCATTTATTTACAGCCACCTCCATAAATTTTGATTCCTTGTAACTAATCAAAGGTTTGGGAATGCATATCGGGGCACATTAAAAAGGGTCTAGGGAAAATTACAATTTCCAAATATCTAGGAGGTCACGTGCCCGTTATAGTGCTCCCTCGATTTGCCTATGGACATGCGCCGACATTAGGTTTGTGTCGTGAATGCAATGAAGACAAAACACAAGATACAGTTTGGTGGAAATCATTTCGTCAACGATACATAAACCTTGGCCATCACAAATGATGGCTGCACCTTCAAATTGGCACCGTCTATCCGCTGTGCACAGCACTGTCTCACTCAAACCACCTCACAGCAGTTGCTTCTGGACAAACGCATAGAAACCGGCAATAAGCAGCACTTTCGTTGGTTCCAGTATCGCAAGTTGGACTGCGATGCCTAAGCCGGAGAAGAAGAGCCACTTTTTGGCTTGTCCTGCGCTGAAATCATATCCGATATACACGGTTCCGATGGTCGCCGAGACGCAGATTAAAACAAGCGCCAAGTACAGCATGTAACGCAGAGTTACGCACGAAATGTTCATGAAACGTTCACGGCTACTGTTCGGATAGTAATAAGTGACAAGGATTGGCTTTCGCATCCACCAGATGTCTTCGCCGTTTGTCAGCGTCTCGTCCAGTTCAAAATGGTGACTGTGCTTGCTGCTTTGCGGTTTGCCGTATGTATCTGTACTTCCCTTGGATTTCTTCCACTCGGCGAATTTCTTTGCAGACACATTGTTGTTGATGTTTTTGCGCTGTCCATTTTGTGGCTTGTTACTGGCGTTCCTGGTGTTGATGCTGCGACTGTTGTTCTCGTTCGATCTGTTTTTGCTGAGTTTGCGACCACTGATAATATATGTTTCAGAGCTGCTTTCGTCAGAACTGTCATACTCGTCATACTTCTGGGTGTCGCTGTCGCTGCTGTCAGTTTTATTGCCTTTCGTTTCAGCTCCACTACTCTTCATCTGGGTCATTCCGCTGGCTTCGTACAGACTTACGTGTCTGTTTCTTGCGATCCTGTGAAGGGTTGAGCTGTCAGATGTGCTGCTTTCGCTTCTGATTCCACTTCTGTAGACTCTCTTGTTATTGTTTCCACTTTTGTTCTTTTCGTCGTTGTTCAGTCCGGTCAAATCACTTCTGTTTTCACTATTCACATTTCCGCTGTTGCCGATTACGGTGTCATTTTCACCGAGTTCAATATCGGCAAAACCTACGTTGTCATCGTCTTCATCATTGCTGCAGTTGTTACTGTTATTTGTATTGGACTCAACGTCCACCCGACAGAGGCAGATACGGTCCACTGGTTCCTCTCGATCGACGAATGACCCGGCACCACGGCCCACAGTGCCCTTGACCTTCATCTGACTTAACCCTGCACCGACTGAAGTTGATGGTGAGCACTTCTTCGCAACCAACATTTCACCTGCTTCCACATCACCATGGAAACGTTCCTCCGCTGCCGAGTTTCGACACCCATCTGCGGTCATGCGCACATCCAACTGGCTACCGACACTGGTTGCTTCGCCATCGCTGCCGAAATTCTCCTTCGAGCTGACATCCATTTCGTGAGCATGCCACGATCTTCCGGACATTTCACTTCCGGTTTTAGCCGAATCTTCCGTCTTCAGCTGCTCATAGGTGTCGCTGCCGTCTTCCGACATGTACGACGTGTCGGAGTCATCCGTGGTTCCTAGCACCGACTTGATGTACTCGAGGTCTTGCTCAATGGAGATGATGTCATCGGGCGTGGCTTTGGGTGGGGGTATTTCCAACAGTTGGGGTGCTCTTCCTACCCATGAACCTCCCTCCCAACCCTCTACCTCCAAGGGCTTCTCCGGTGGCCCGACAGCTATCCCGGGTACGGGCATTGAACAGCATATCTCGCCTGCGGAGTGGACCATCTCAACCGGTCGCCCCACGCTTGTGCTCGTGTCCTGGAGACTCCCGTTTACGTTTACCGGGGACTGGGGAGCAGCTTTCCCACCTAGCCTGGTTTTCTCGCCGGCACTGCTTGCATTTTCCCCTCTCCCCGTCTCATTCGACATCACCACGCGGTCCTCTGCCGCCATCAGACTCAGCAAGTAGCACTGGGCGTGTAACCACGCCTCGTTTTGCCACGGGAACGGTTTGTCCGACAGATCATCCACTACCTCTTTCAAATCGTCGTCCATCGCCTCTTTGGGTCGCCCATTTTTCGGGATCAGCGGGGCGTTTTCGGATGCTTCGGACGGGTATTCTGAAGTGCAGGAATCGAGATCGTTCTCCTCGTTACCGGTGCGGTGTGTAGAGTTGCCCCGTCTGTCTCTCCTGTGTTCCGTGTTCTTTGGCTCCTTCAGTCTGTTGGTGCTGATGTTGTCTGACCACAGACATTCCCACTGGATGTTGTCCCCGACTGCCACCACCAGGGCCTTGATCGTCATGATCTCTGCAGGGGGAAACAGTCCATTAAGTGGTGGGTCACATGGTAGAAGTACTGATTTGTAGTACAATATCATCGACCTTCCTGAATGGTTTATGTAATGATTAATCATTTTTAATGATATTGAGCATTCGAAGCTTGTTTACTGAATGGACGGACGGACGGACGGACGGACGGACGGACGGACGGACGGACGGACGGACGGACGGACGGACGGACGGACGGACGGACGGACGGACGGACGGACGGACGGACGGACGGACGGACGGACGGACGGACGGAGGACGGACGGACGGACGGACACGGACGGACGGACGGACGGACGGACGGACGGACGGACGGACGGACGGACGGACGGACGGACGGACGGACGGACGGACGGACGGACGGACAGACGGACAATAGCAGGCTTGTACAACAAACAATCCCACATCTTTCTTCATCTGACATCATAGGTCAATGGTTCATCTGTAATTCGCAAGAGGAAAGATCCATAGTTTGTGCACATCACCATAGAGCATGTCCACTGAACAGGGAAATAAATAATCATAAATATGCAATCTTGCAGACATTGTTTTGAAAAACAAAAACAATATTAACCTCCGTCTAAGTTAATTTGTATTTTTACCTTCTATGAAACTCCTCACTTTAGCTTCTTTCACTCTTGGTGAAACCTGCAAAAAGAAAAATGGCTAGTCACATGCTTAATAGTTGGTGGTGCAGAATATGTATAATTTTAAAAGCTGTCTTCTAGGCAACAAAATTAGCACATTTATTTGCTGTTTCAAGATTGCTAAAAAGGGCAATACATAATAAGACTTCTGAGGTATGAATGTTGGAGCGAACTACTTGACACACTTTGAACTACTTGACACACTTTCAACTACTTGACACACTTTAATTTGAACTACTTGACACACTTTCAATTTCTTTACACACTTTCAAATATTCGACACACTTTCAACTACTTGACACAATTTGAACTACTTGACACACTTTCAACTATTGAACACACTTTCAACTACTTGATAGAAACAACACACTTTAACATTTACAAACAAACTTGAAACAAAGAATACTTCAAACTATTTGGACAAGGTTCCTCTTAAACATATTAAATCTTGCCATGTGCAAATATTTACACACTTTTGACACTTGACGCCACCAACTTTTAATCAATCCAGTTTTGCTACTTGCACACTGTTTAAATTCACCTTTAAATTGAAAATGGCAAATTGTTTTCCTTGAACATTTAATTTCGAACAAACACTTGAACCCTTTAATATTACCCTTCAACGATTTAACACTTTCATTGACATTTAAATATTCACACACTTTCAAATAATTTTTTTGGAATACTTCCCGTTGAACTATTAAACTTTAATATTACAAACTTCAAACATTTTAAACTCTTAAATACTTGACCCCAAATTTCAACTAAAGAACTTTTTCGTTTTGACCCATTTTTAACTATTGACGCCTACTTCAATTTGTTTAAAAATTTTATGACAATTTGAATTTCAATTTAAATGACACACTTTTATCAATTCTTACCATTTAATTTAAAACACTCAACCATTCGCCCTTTAAAACTCGAAACACTTTGAACTACTCGACACACTTTGAACTACTTGATACACTTTCAACTACTTGACACACTTTGAACTATTTGACACACTTTCAACTACTTGACACACTTTGAACTACTTGACACACTTTGAACTACTTGACATACTTCAAACTATTTGACACACTTTGAACTACTTGACACACTTTCAACTACTTGGCACATTTTGAACTATTTGACACACTTTCAACTACTTGACAGTTTCAACTACTTGACACACTTTGAACTACTTGAAACACTTTGAACTACTCGACACACTTTGAACTACTTGACACACTTTGAACTACTTGACACACTTTCAACTATTTGACACACTTTGAACTACTTGACACACTCTGAACTACTTGACACACTTTGAACTACTTGACACACTTTGAACTACCCGACACACTTTGAACTACTTGACACACTTTCAACTTCTTGACACACTTTGAACTATTTGACACACTTTCAACTACTTGACACACTTTGAACTACTTGACACACTTTCAACTACTTGACATACTTCAAACTATTTGACACACTTTGAACTACTTGACACACTTTCAACTACTTGACACATTTCGAACTATTTGACACACTTTCAACTACTTGACAGTTTCAACTACTTGACACACTTTGAACTACTTGAAACACTTTCAACTACTCGACACACTTTGAACTACTTGACACACTTTGAACTACTTGACACACTTTCAACTATTTGACACACTTTGAACTACTTGACACACTCTGAACTACTTGACACACTTTGAACTACTTGACACACTTTGAACTACCCGACACACTTTGAACTACTTGACACACTTTCAACTTCTTGACACACTTTAATTTGAACTACTTGACACACTTTGAATTACTTGACACACTTTCAACTACTCGACACACTTTCAACTACTTGACACACTTTCAACTACTTGACACACTTTCAACTATTCGACACACTTTCAACTACTTGAACACACTTTCAACTATTCGACACACTTTCAACTACTTGAAACATTTTGAACTACTCGACACACTTTCAACTACTTGACACACTTTCAACTACTTGACACACTTTGAACTATTTGACACACTTTGAACTACTTGACACACTTTGAACTACTTGACACACTTTGAACTACTTGACACACTTTCAACTACTTGACACACTTTGAACTACTTGACACACTTTCAACTTCTTGACACACTTTAATTTGAACTACTTGACACACTTTGAATTACTTGACACACTTTCAACTATTCAACACACTTTCAACTACTTGACACAATTTGAACTACTTGACACACTTTCAACTACTCGACACACTTTCAACTACTTGAACACATTGCTTGATAGAAACAAAGAATGTGTCTATACACTGATTATGGTAGAAGGTTCCTCATTAACATATACTCTCCTGCCATGTGCTGGAATACTATATGCACTGGACAATGACGCCACCAACTGATCAAGTCCAGTTTTGTTGTTGCATATCTGTCAAATTCACCTTTAATTGACATGGCAGGAATTGTTTTCCTTGAAACATTAATTCCCTCTGAACAAACAGTATACCCACATCGATGATCAATTCATGTGTATTTACTATTCATCAAAGGTCACTAATTTTGTTGAGCTTCGGTTAAATATAAACTTTAATATTACAAACAAAAAGCATAAACTCTAGAGTGCCAACTTCTCACCAAAAAGAACTTTTTCTGTTTTGACCCATTCGTAAGATTCGACGACAATTCAATTTGTTTAGATTTTATTCAATTTAATTTCAATTAACCATTTTGTTTTATGAATTCTTATCCCATTAAATTACAGATTGAACCCAGGTCTGCCTACAGCTGCATGCAATTTATAAAGTTGTTTTTACAATTTTTTAAATGTTATCGATTATGTATTTATTACGAAGAGCGCTGTAAATGTGGTCTATAATATAAAAATAATCCTAATAATAAAGGTGCCGCCATTTCATGTGATGATCTACTTGCCTTTGTAGGCTTGGAGATCCTCAGGAATTCTTCCACGAGTGCCCTCACTGTGTCCCCGCCCTCTCCCTCCCTGTTTCCCTCCTCCATGATCTTGAGCAGATCCTCGCGGACCCCATCGCAGACGTCTGTCAACACATCAGCCTTGAGCTCGCGTGTCATACTGCGTAGGATGTCCATCAGGTCAGTGTGGTTGCTGCCCTCCAGCAGACACTGTCCGAGCTCGGCCATTGACCGATGGTCACATGTCTCCTTATGCATGTCCAGCTGACCAGACGCCTTCGTCAGGTTGGCCCTGGAGCGAGAGTAGAGCACGAGGAGGATGTCTCGGCCGGACGCGGAGCCAACCACAACCTGCGCCAATTCGCCTGGACACACAGAGATGATCACAAAATAATAATCGGCAATGAAAATGTTTATTAATTTTATTATACAATAATATTCTATGATGCTTTTCAATACAAGAAAAGGCACAATGAAAGCTGATATAAATAGTCACCATATATTTAAAACAAAATAACTATATGCATAAATAGATTATTTAATTAATAATAATGACAATGATAAATATGTTTTAACATAATAATAAATAATAAAAGAAAATATAATAATAAGAACATTATTCAGTGCTAAGACGTTCTGATGAAATGTAAAAATAGAACTGTAAGTCAGAGAACATAAAAGGCATCAAAAACCCAATCAAAATTAATTATCATTAATGAATAGATTTAACAATTTAGAAAACACTACATTTATGACAATTATTTTTTGGAAATGCTGGCATGGGTGTTGATATTTAGTAGCATGTTATTATTATTATTCTTTCTACAAGAATCAGTTACTATTCATGTCTAAAATGTTGTTTTAAATAAAGTTTTATATATATTTAAAAATATATTGACAGGTTAAAAGTTATTTTAACAACTAGAAAAGTATCATAAAAATGTTGGTGAATGATTTACTGGGCATCTAAATTAAGTTCATTACCGATGCGATAACGGCAAAGTTCGCCCTTGTAATCGAAGCCGGTACTGGCGCCGTCTGTGCTTGACATGACGCCATTGCCGTCCCCAGCCTTGAAGCAGTTATATGTAGATTGCAGTATGGACGTGATGCATCGTCGCCACTCCTGCCAAAATCAGTTGTATCTGTGATTGTTTATTGAATCGTTGTTTTTAATTAGTTTATGTTATATACAGTAACAGATGACAGGAGGTCATTCAGTGCAGATTTTAAAGCAAAGCATTATGTAATAAGGTAGGTTTTCTAAGACACGGCACATTGGCAGCATTTGACTGATGTCTAATGCTGGGGGTAAGACTTTCTAGAAGACAGATGGAGTTATTTTTATCTTATTAGTTAGTTGTTAGATGAAGAGAGACACATTTCACATCAGATGCCTAAAAGAAGGATTCTCACAATTAGGTGGTAGATCATTGTAACCTTCACCAAAGACATTCAGATATTAGCAGAAAGGAATGGTGTAGAAGTGTGAAGACGGTGAACATGAACTGGGCTCGTGCTGATGAAAAATGACAACTGTCTGACAGCACTGACGTGGATGACTGATGGCAAAAAGTTGGTCGCCCAAAAACAACTTGTTGAACCACTGCTGAAGAGAATGAGACCAACTGGGACAGACAACATGGATGGAAGAAACATATGTACCATTGACATATCGAGAATGAAAGGTAACATAGCAATGTGTACCACAAAGTACAGAGATGACAGACGAGGCAAAGTTAGGCAAGACAGAGCCGGGGTGTAATGGGAAGGATCCATCCTCACGTGTCAGGGGTCACTGTGGCTGATTCTGTCAGAACCAGCTCTTCTCTACCCCAGCTACATGCTTATGAAAAACTCCTCTTAACGTCAGGCAACTACATTGTCCACGAGGAGTGTGGTTAGACCTGCGGTCATGTGATAGCATGTGACAGCCACACACTGCTTGTGTTACATGCGATGTTTGGGATGTAGAAACAACTATTCGAATACACGAAATGTTCAGCTGCTTGTGCAAGGCGGTCGTTATACAAGAATTCCCAGAATTTGTGTACCCATCTTCAAATTGGGGTGGGTATTAGCGTTGTTCTGACGGGTGAAGCATCATGACTTGCAATGTTAATAAACTAATTCAACTTCACTAAATCAAGCACTACTCTTAGGGGATTTGCCAGGGGTAGTTTTCAAGGCAAGCAGCTCTGGCTTGTGAGGATCATCCTGGACGTGTTTGTGTTACCTGGATCATTCGAGGATCCTGCGGCTTTGTGACAGAGGTCTGAGAGAGTCGACCGATATGAGCCATCTTCCCCTTCTCTGGACACTGGTCAAGCTGACCCATGCTTCTTAGGCTCTGAATGCTCTGTGGAACAAGACAGGTTAACAAACTCTGATGCTATTTTCTTACTGACAATAAAGTAGTTATAGTGTCTTGCTTTACTTGAGCCTCATGTTTCTCGACCAAATTGAAATGTAAATTGAAAATGATGAAGCAATTCACCTTGTGACGTAATGACTTGGTTATCTGACAGTCAGGCAGAGCGCAGACGCAAAACGTATTTTCTGACTGCAACTTTTTGTTCTTGTTGCAATAGTTAATATCACCAATATAACCAAGTTAATATCACCAATCTATCAAACAAATGTGGATTTTCGGTCTTGTAAACATGTCCAACACCTTTAAAGGTTGTCCGGTCACTGTGTCCAGTCCTTAGGGCTGCTCGTGGTACTTAAAAATTTACCCCAGAAAGACCTGGTCGATCAGGGACCATTTCATCTTCTCTGGGAGGCATTCAGCAATATTGCAGGTATTTGAAATATTGTGTGAAAACTATTTGTACTCATTCATACAGCGGAATTAACTTTCCCACACGTGGTTTTCGCTTAAACTATTTTGCTTTCGTTGTATTTTGGAATGATATTGTTAGAATAAATTACTTACTGTGCGATGAAGAATTTTAATAAGAGATATGATGGAATGATGTCAAAATGTTCCATGTGTTTGGCATCCATTTTTATAGATAGACCCGTTGCTGGGCAACAGGTTTTTGTGATGGACAGGTCAGTCAGACATACCTTGGTGAAACTGACGTAGCTGGCCAGAAGGGCATTCATGATGACATTGTCAACAAACAGCATCGCGTAGGCCACTGGCACCATGGTTTCGTCCAAGTACCGAACTGTCCTTGCTTCACTGTCCACCAGGGCAGCGACAGCATCTAAAATTTTTGTATAAACCGTCAAGTCAGCCACAATATACAGAGGGCAGGAAGGAATATCCTGAGAATTTACTAAAATGGTTTCCCCGTTAACATTGCAACATGATTTGAAAATTAATTGTCTGAATATGTGTTCTATCAAAAGAATTTATGCATATCAGATGCAAGCATATGACATGCACACACAACATTGCATAACATTGAATAAATAAGTGATAAGAAGTTGCAATATGGGTTTACAGTGGAAACTCACTATAATGGTCACCTCACTATAAAGGTCACCTGACCATTAAGATCATGTCACTATTAAGGTTACCTCACCATTAAGGTAACCTCAATATTAATGTCTCATCATTATTAAAGACACCTCTTTATTAAGGCCACCTCACTGTTAAGGTTTCCTCTGCATTGGGAGACTTGTATCACTAGACGACCTTATCAGTGGAACATACATTATATTCATTATCTATTATAAGACGCTCTTATGGAAATTTCATTATTACTATTCCAACCATTAGTTTACTAATAACATTATTTAAAACAAATTTCTCTTAACCTGTTAACTTTATAATCTCTTAATATTTGCAATCTTCTAACTTATTTTTTTAATTATATCTTAAACATTTACCCCAGGTAGTTTTTTTAAACCATGTGCACCCACCCAAAAATGTCGATTGTTTCCTTGATTGCCGGGATTCTCACAATACTATGAAGAAGACAATAATATGGGATTGTCCTTGGATGACCTTCATTGCAAGGTGGCTGTATTTCTGGGGTGACAGTAAAGTGAATTTTGACAGTATTTCATGTAAACATTCTTCACAATTATTATGAAAAACAATTTACAATAAGGGGCACTGTCAACCAGTCTAATAAGTAACATTATGTTTTGATAACACAAACGAAACGATAATTTCCCTTTAGTCACGACATGTTGATTTTAGCACCCACCAATCAACTTGTCGACCTCGGTCTCCTTGAAGAACATCAGCAGCACGCTGTCAAGGTCAGTGGGGGGCGTGTCATCAGGAGACTGGGGCAGGGGTGGTGACAGTTGTTCGCAGTGACGCTGTCTCTCCGTCAGGAAGCCGTTGATTGTGCGCACAAGTTGACCCGCAAACTCATGCACCTCTCTCGAGCGACACCGCTGATGTAGTTGGTCAACATCAAGTGTTATTTTTAAACCAGAATGTATTTTGTGGAGGTGAAGAGCCACATATGGAGGCTGGGGCGAAGGAAAGTCTTAAGAAGAAACTGGTGAGGAGTTGGTTGAATTGGGTCGGACATGTGGAAAGAATGGGAGATGAAAAATTGGCAGAGAGTAGATGCCAAGAAAGTGGAGAGTAAAGGGAGGCGAGGAAGACTGGGAATGCGATGGGAGGACTGCGTTAAGAGAGATTTGGAAAGAGTGGGAGGAGAATGGAGAACAACAGCAAAAGATTGGAGGTGTTGGAGACTGTTTATAGAGAACGTTGTGAGAGATAAGTGAGAAGAAAGAAATGACGAAGAAAAGATGACAGTAACCACGGCCAACCTCATCCGACAAGAGGGACAACACGTGGAGACCAGCAGATGGTGTTGTCAGCAACCATTAATTGTCTACATCAACTGGGAAGACATGGTGTGCATATGCTAAAGTGGTGTCTCATATATTGAAGGATCATTAGTGTTTTTATACATTGGTAAATTTGAAACAAACTCGGAGATAAAGTCACATTTTGAGAGAAGGTCATTTCAACTCACACAGTCTGTTGTTTTAATGTGTGGGTACATAATTCTTAAATGTACATATTTGATTCATTTGGGATTATATTTTTCAGGGTAAACAAATTGGACACTGAAATATGAGATTATGAGGCATATATTTCTGCTAAAATCACAAAACTGACAGAATAATCAACATGATGATTGTGGCTGCCAATATGGATGGATGGATGGATGGATGGATGGATGGATGGATGGATGGATGGATGATATGACCTAGAAAGCTTACTTGTGACTTAATATCCAATTTCATTGCAGAAAGAAAATGATGACGCAATCTTACCTCAACTGTGTCCGCAAGCTCGATGATGACATCATCGTTGAGCAGCGACAGAAGGCACGCTAGCGCCACCTTCATGAGGTTCTCCTGCGAAGGCGGAGTTGCATTGTAGTCTTGAGAGCAGATGTCACTGATAAGTTGGCTGGATTTTGTCATTTCACCCGGCACCAAGTACGCAGTATTTTCAGATGAGAATGTTGTGCTATTGCTAAAACAGAGGTTTCCACTTAAAAATAAAGCAACCATTTATTAAATCATGATAAAAAAAAATATTTCTGATAAAACATAATTCATTCACATAATGAGATATGTCAGGCCACATAGAATGAAACAAAAATCATGGACCTTCCTTGTCACAACTGTCTTATAAATCACGATAACATGCAAATGCAAAATAATAAATTCCTGTGTTTTTATAAGATGTCGTATTTTGTTTAATGTTTCCTACAATAGTAAAAGAAAGTGCATAATAAAGATTTCAATGACATCCACAAGACATGCTTGACTGAATTAGTTTAGCTAAAATATTACGGAGATACATTTGTGCCAAAACAAAAACATTTCCATTTTGGAGAATCAACCATGTACATAGTGGGACTAACTTCCTGTAACTTACAATATATATAACTAATTTTGGACAGTGCTATGATGACCTTAATAGTAAGGTAACTGTTTCACCAATGTGATTTTAATTATGATGTGGCTGTGTTATCAAGTGACCTTAGTAGAGAGGTGATTGCATCACCAAGGTGACTTTAATAATGAGGTGTCACAAGGTGACCTCGGCATTGAGGTGCTGCTTTATCAATGTGACCTTAACATTGAGGTAATTGCATCACCAATGTGCCCTTAATTGTGAGGTGGCTGCATTAACAATGTTACCTTAATAGTGATGTAACTGTATTACAAAGGTGAGCATAAAATGAGGTACGCTTTATGTATTAATAAATACATCAATAACTATGACTCAAATCATTCCTGTTCTATAAGTTTTTATGAACTTAAGCCAGTTTAAACAATTGCATTAAGTTAACATAATCTTTATCTGAGATCACACACACACACCTGCTACTGGGAATCGATGTTATATCGAAGTTATCGGCGGCACAGTCAATCTGCAGCTGGCCCATCGTGGTCTTCAGAAGCTCTCCGACACGTTGCTGGTTCTTAGTGAGAACACAGGCCGATTGACGGCGAATAAAGTTCAGACTATTGCTGTAAGTAACCAAAAGTACTACCAGGGTTAGTGTTAGTTTTATCAAGTGCCATACCCACAAACAAATCTGCAGCACTGTGCGTAATAGTTATACGATATAATAAGACAAATAAAACATTAAAATATATGTAAGTAAATAATGTAAGAAAAAGGATATTATACATATATATACATATATATACATACTGTATATAACATCACCAGAATTAAAAAAATACATAAATCAAAATATATTTAGTTCTAATTGTGCCTTATGTTAGTATAATTATTTCCTGGCAACATGTCTTATCATTATAATTTTGTTACTTTTACCCAATCAAACATATTACTTTTTCCCTCCGATTTTTCTTATCTGTCTCTTTGCTTACTGGCCAGAACATGACTGGTGAAATTGAAAACAGCCCAAAATGGAGCAAAAGAAAAGAGGAATATAAGCAGGGATCAACCCTAACACTCTCCCTCTTGCCCAAATAAAGTAGAAATTCCTGTTTTGATTTAACAAGATTTAACAAGATTGCCACCTAGAGATTCAACTCTAGATGGCATGTGGACTAGGAAGCCATTTGGCTTATCGAGAGTCCAACCTATCTATCTAAGTATACCCCGCCCGTCTTAGGTATATGTCGATTTTATTTTTAAATATATTAACACTACTAGCACCTACACAATCAGCTGATAATCTGTTCCATTCGTTTACTGTTCTTTGTGAAAATGAAAATTTTCTAATATCTAGTCTACACTGCTTCTTTGCTAATGTAACTCCATGTCCTCTAGCCCTTTCTCTCTTCTTGACTGTGAAAAATATTTCTGTAAATATTTTCATATCCATTCAATATTTTAAACACCTCAATCTGATCTCCTCTCAATCTTCTGGTTTCTAGTGTTGTTAAACCACATTCTTTTAGACGCATTTCATAACTAATATTCCTGAGTTTTGGTATCATTTTGGTTGCTCTCCTTTGTACTCTTTCTAGCATATCAATATCCTTCTTGCGATATGGCCTCCATGCTTGTATACAATATTCTAAGTGAGGCCTAACTATTGTTTTATACAGCGGTATTATTAGTTCTTTTTCTTTGTACACTATATTTGCCTAATTAATCCAAGAATTTGGTTTCCTTCGCTGCTGCAATTCCACACTGCTCTGATACCTTCATGTCAGCACTAATAGTTAACCCTAAGTCCTTTTCCTTTAAGGTAGTATTTAGTACAGTATCACCCATTGTATATTGTGCATCTTCATTCCCATGTCCTGTGTGAAGGCACTTACACTTTCCAAAATTAAACAGCATTTGCCACTTCTCAGACCATTCTATCAACTTATTCAGATCATCTTGTAAATGCTGTCTATCTGCATCACTTTTAATTTCCCTAAACACTTTTGTGTCGTCCGCAAACTTCAACACCTTGCTTGTTATGTCATCATCCAAATCATTGATATATATTAAGAATAAAATAGGTCCCAGTACTGATCCCTGCGGTACTCCACTCAAAACCCTTCCAGTTTGAAACCTCCCCATCAACAACTACTCTTTGTCTTCTATCAATAAGCCATTTTTCTATCCAGTTGATCATTCCATTTCCTATGCCATGGGCCTTTAGTTTAAGTAGTAGTCTTTGGTGTGGCACTTTGTCAAAGGCTTTTTTAAAATCTAAGTAGATTATATCTACTGGTGATCCCTCATCTAGCCACTTTGTGACATCTTCCAAAAAACATAACATATTTGTTAAGCATGACCTCGCTTTTAAAAACCCATGTTGAGATGGGTTTATCAATTTATTTTTAACAAGAAAATCAACCAGGTGATCTTTAATTAGTCTTTCTAATAGTTTGCAAATCACCGATGTTAAACTCACTGGTCTATAGTTCTCTGACTTGTTTCTCGAACCTTTTTTAAATAATGGTATAATGTTTGCTTCTTTCCATTCTAACGGAACTATTCCCTCCTCTAATGACAAATTGAACACTGTTGCAAGCGGTATGCTGATTTGTTCTACAATTTCCAATAGTAATTTGGGAGGAATCCCATCCACTCCAGGTTTAATTTTGTTTAAGGATGAATTTTTTATAAGAGCTCTTGATCTTACTGAAACAACCCCTGGACTGGTCAAGACATAATTAAGGAGGCAAATGGAAAGATATCATGCAAGATATTTCTAACCTTACGGCGCAGTGAGCGATAGTGGACGAGAGTCGTGTGGCGCGGTACTCCAGCGCCAACTTCTGCTGAACGTGCGCTGGACACCGCTTGACACCGCCATTATCAAGGATCAGATCGCCAAATTGCGCTCCTCTCCGAGTCTCCTCCAGCGAACTGTTGCTCCGCATCTTCCGACAATGGCACATGACGTCTCGTAGATTTCGATGGCCACACAATGATGGCGGTGTAGAACTGCCTTCGACTGAGTCACCCCCACACATCTGGTTCAAGTAGGCAACAATTTCCGCCTCAGTTGATCGCAGCAGACAGTACTCGCTGGTCATGTCATCCCGATCATCGTGTTGCTGGTTTTGGTTCACGTTCGAAGATCGCTCGTCACCTAATAAATCGTCTATAGTAATAATGATATTTCATTTGACACGGCGTCGGGTTTAGCTATTCAACGCACCTTGTATAATACGTTCACAACATATTATATCAGAATGAGTTAATCCATTGTTAGATAAACAAATACATGTGATAATATTAATTGACCTAAGTTATTATATTTCTAAAGAACTAATAAACAATTAGATCAATTCATACCAATTTTTATTTTTACAATTTACTTCCCTGGCAGACCTGTTCAATCAAACACTCTCCCAACTTCTCTGGGAAGCATCCAGCCATGCTACAATTAGTGCGCGAAAGCTGCTCATATGCATATCCACCACTGTCTATAGTCAGGTACCCATTTATACAGCTGAGTGAACTGGAGCAATGCCGAGTAAAAAAAATTGCCCAAGGTTTTAACACCGCAGCACAGGATTCGAACCCAGGTTCTCTTAGTCGAGAGTCCGACGCTCTACACCTGAGCCACTGCGCTCAAGAATGTACATCATATACAAGATGATGCCACAAAACTAAAGAGTTGGGGTAGCGAACATGTATATTAACTGTCACATACATCTGAAGTGACAGACTCAGACGTATGCAATATAATTTTGACATTGCGAATTGAGATAATACCCTACCTCCCCCGACCTCTCTAATTTTCTCTGCGCTGGTGCAATAGCTGCTGGTCTTGATGTGGACTGGACTTTCAGTGGGCGACATCAATGCTTCCCGGGGGATGGCACTGGAGCGGTGCTGGTGGCGGTGGTGTCGGTGGTGGCGCCGTTCTGCATTCGTTGCGAGAACTTCTGTACTTGGCTGAGTGCGAGTTTCTGTGTTTGGCCTTACTTCTGTATTCAGCGATTTAGCGTGAACTTCAGAATTTGGCGTCTGGTGAGGAATTTGTGGCTGACCGGTGGTGAGCTTTGGCTGTGATTTCTTTATCTTGAAGTGGACGAGTCGACGCAGCCAGCCGTGAGAAGCGGCGCTGGTTGCAGCCGTGTGTTGCGGTGGTGGTTGCGGTTGCGGTATCACTATTGCTGTGTGCAGAGTTCAAGGGCATAACAAGGTCAGGGAAGATTTTGTTAACAATTCCTAAGTAACTGTGGTGGTGTTTGATGGAAGTGAACCACTAGGCATGTTAAAAATAAATAGCATTATTCTGAAGAGATGATAGTTGGTAACATTACAGAATCAGTGGAGGGAAGACATACATAAAACACACACACACACACACGCACGCACGCACGCACGCACGCACGCACGCACGCACGCACGCACGCACGCACGCAGACACATACTCAAACACACACACACACACGCACACACACACACAGACAACACAGACACACACACACAACAACACACACACACACACACACACACACACACACACACACACACACACACACACACACACACACACACACACACACACACAAACACACACACAAACACAAACACAGGCACATGCATGCATGTACATACACACAAACATACACATCATACACATAAGTACACACACAAAATACACACAACTCACCATAAACATCTATACACAAAATACATATAAACACATGAATATACACTCACCCATACACACACAGACCATATGCATACACACACTCATCCACCCATACAAACACGCACACTCAAACACCCCCGACACACCACATACTGCCCCCATCAGTAACCTACCCCCCCCATCAACCCCTCATCTCACCAGGCTCGGGCTCATTCTGTGCAGCTGCACTGAATTCGGATGCTCGGCTATTCTTCCACATCTTTTTCCAAACCCCTTGCACTTTCGCACCATCTGGGCCCCCCTCCATCATGTCTCCCTCAATCCTCTCTTCCCCCTTCTCCCTAGGGATTCCCAGATCCTCCATCATAATGTCCTCATCCTGCCTGACGTCGACAGGTAGTGGCTCTCCCTCCACGAGTGATGCAATGATGCCTAGCGACGATTTCCACATTGGAGGGGCGTCTTTTGTGGGGGAGTTCTCGCCCTGTTTTTGATCAGATTTCTTCGTCTCGAGACCCTGGTAAGTTGTCACATCACCGACGCCATCTACTTTGATGCGATCAGTCTCATCGGCGATGGCTAAATTTGGCTTGTGTTTGTCGTCCTGAATAAGCATATTTCCTTTTGTTCATCTGATAAGTGTGAAATCTATGAAAACATTAAATATTAGGTAAAGAGAAACGATATACAGGTGTATATATCTTGTGGACTATTGTAATGTTGACTGCAAGAATTTACACACACCACGGAGCATTGTTATTCAAAACTTGCAATGTTTCAATTATTCCACTGTGGGCCTTTGTCATGGTCTGATGTCATGTGACGTTGATCATGTTTTGGCAAGTTTATTTTTTATAAAAATGCTCCGTAATTTTTTATAAATTCCTATATATATATATATATATATTCCTAATCTATCTAAACCTTGGGGCCTTGAATATCCTTCATATTATTTTAATGTAGCCTGTTCGATTGGAACATGTGATCAGCATAGCAATGCTGGTGATGGGTTTCTTATCTAAATGTCAACAGGTTGGGTACAAGTTAATAAATAAAGGTTATTACTAACAAAACTGACCACAATGTTATGCATATTTACCTGACATAGAACAATCATGTAAAAAGTGAAACAAGCATCTAAGAAGATAACAGAGAAACAACTGAAATGGCATAGGCATGTGATGATAAGGGACGATGAACACATTAGTTAGTTACGTGCTAAATGCGGAGATATAATGAAGCAGGAGAGGGACAGCTTTAGGCAGAGACCCACCCACCAGTCATTTGGACTGGTGAAACCCACTTTGGGCGGGTAGAAATATCACTGGACAGGTGGTGGATGGGTGAAAATTAAGGAACAGTCTTCGAAAATCATAGATATTGTCAGTAATGCCTTGAAAGTGGGTGTCACATGTGTGTTTGTAGTTTATTTCAGGTCACAAAACACATATCAACTGGCTTGTATGTATGAGTTAACATGTGTCCATCTAAACATTTTAACTGGCAAACGTTTATCCTGCATAAAGCCCAGAGGAGAGGATTATAAAAGCCAAAACGGATAGACACACGCAGAAGAGACATGGAAATCGCAGGTTTGTGAACAGATGAGATGGACCAGGGAGGATGGAGAAAGAATGATGGGAAAAGTGAGAGAAGAAGAAGAGCAGTCATACAAATAGCTACCTCAATTACCCAGGCTCTTAGCCTCGGTTACCCAGGGTCTTAGCCTCAATTACCCAGGCTCTTAGCCTCGGTTACCCAGGCTCTTAGCCTCAATTACCCAGGCTCTTAGCCTCGGTTACCCAGGCTCTTAGCCTCAATTACCCAGGCTCTTAGCCTCGGTTACCCAGGCTCTTAGCCTCAATTACCCAGGCTCTTAGCCTCGGTTACCCAGGCTCCGTGAGGTGGCAGCACTTTTAAGCAGGTGGCAGCACTTTCATTTGTCTGCAGATTTAATCTGCAGATTAGGGTAGAGACGCTGATTGGCTCTCAGGCCAACTACGAAATAATTTTTTTAATAATGATATACTTTTACAAAATAATGATATCCTATGAAAAGTATTCAACATTGAACTTATATTAACACAAAAATAAGTACAAATTCAACTTTACCGTTGTTTATAAAAATAAGAATTAAGGCAGGATTAACCAGTATCCGTGAGGTGGCAGCATTGTTTAGCCCCATACGAATAACATACAAATTAAATAAGGATACCTTTTTATTAAATAATGCTCTATTATAAAAACTATTCAAAATTAAACTTATATTAACACAAAATAAATCAAAATAGAAATTTGCAATTTATAAAAAAGAAATTACGGCACGGCAGGATTAACCGGTGTCCGTGAGGTGGCAGCATTGTATAGATCACGCGGATAAACAAACAAAAGCTGACTAAGTAACCAGACTGTCTTCTGGGCGTAGTTCCGCAGCCGACCGACAGTCGGTTAAGCGAGACTATACACAGGACTACCAGGCTCTGTGAGGTGGCAGCATTTTTAACCCCTCAAATCCACCTGGTAGTTTTTTCTACCGATGTTGCTACCAGGGCAGCCTTACCCCAGCATAGGGTAGAGACTGATTGGCTCTCAGACCAACTAAGAAATAAAAACTGAAATAGGCACATACTTTTATAAGATAATACTATTAAAAGAATTCAACATTAAACTTATATTCACACAAAAATAAACAGAAATAGAAATTTGCAGTTGTTTATTAAGTAGGAAAGATGGCAGGATTACCCAGGCTCCACGAGGTGGCAGCACTGTTTATCCCCTCACACTGATAACATTCAAAAGCCAGCTAAGTCACCAGACTGCTGTCTTGGCGAAATTACATAGCCGAGTGACAGTCGGTTAAGTGAGACTAGTAAACAGCCATAGTACGTATTTGAGATGTACCTTGTTCTGATTTGGTACGTACCTTGTCCTTATTTGGTACGTACCTTGTCCTTATTTGGTACGTACCTTGTCCTAATTTGGTACGTACCTTGTCCTTATTTGGTACGTACCTTGTCCTATTTGGTACGTACCTTGTCCTTATTCGGCATGTACCCTGTCCTTATTTGGTACGTACCTTGTCCTTATTTGGTACGTACCTTGTCCTTATTTGGTACGTACCTTGTCCTTATTTGGTACGTACCTTGTCCTTATTTGGTACGTACCTTGTCCTTATTCGGTATGTACCTTGTCCTTATTTGGTACGTACCTTGTCCTTATTTGGTACGTACCTTGTCCTTATTTGGTACGTACCTTGTCCTTATTTGGTACGTACCTTGTCCTTATTTGGTACGTACCTTGTCCTTATTTGGTACGTACCTTGTCCTTATTCGGCATGTACCCTGTCCTTATTTGGTACGTACCTTGTCCTTATTTGGTACGTACCTTGTCCTTATTTGGTACGTACCTTGTCCTTATTTGGTAGTACCTTGTCCTTATTTGGTACGTACCTTGTCCTTATTTGGTACGTACCTTGTCCTTATTTGGTACGTACCTTGTCCTTATTTGGTACGTACCTTGTCCTTATTTGGTACGTACCTTGTCCTTATTTGGTACGTACCTTGTCCTTATTTGGTACGTACCCTGTCCTTATTGGTACGTACCTTGTCCTTATTTGGTACGTACCTTGTCCTTATTTGGTACGTACCTTGTCCTTATTTGGTACGTACCTTGTCCTTATTTGGTACGTACCTTGTCCATATTTGGTACGTACCTTGTCCTTATTGTCCTTGTGTTTTCCACCCTTCACCTTGCCGGTGCAGCAGCCATGCGTGACGTGTTCGCCGGACACAGGAAGAAGAACGCGGGCCACTGCGTTGCCATGGATACTGCGTAGGATCCACATGAGCAGCGAACCGATGGTGCTCACGACCAGGGTCGATATTCCGATCCCGATCCCCAGGTGGAGCATGGTTTTTTTGGTGATCTTCTCATAGACGACGATGTTCGCGTACATCCACGACGTGCACACGACCGCCAACACCCCGATGTGGAGCAGTTGGGGGAGGCCCCCGTTGCCATGGCGCCAGCCAGTCAGGGCACACCACGGGCTCAGGGCGCAGAAGCCGTGCTTCATGTTCACCCAGAAGAGGCTAGAAATGGTGGTGTGTGTGTGGGGGGGTCACTTCTATCAAATGGTAAGTGGGGGGGTCACTTTATACAAAATGAAGTGGTCATTTTAATTAAACGTAGCATGAATGGTGTAATTTAAGTCATGACATGAGGGGTGTCACTTCAATGAAATGTAACTTTAAACAAATATAATAAAATATCAGGGAGGTCAGTTCAATCAAACATAACATAACTTCAATTATAGCACGGGTGTATCACATCTTCATCAAACGTAACGAGGATATCACTTCAATCAAACAATACATCAATCAAGTATCAGCTGAACATAACATGATAAAAGTCATATCAGTCATATACGACATGACTACATCACTTCAGCCAAACATGACAAGACTGTGCTGCTTCAGACATAACATGAGGATGTCACTTCAATAAAACATAACAGATGGGAGGTCACTAAACTAAATACAATGCCAACTGGTAGGTCAGAGGGCAAAGGTCAAAGGATGATAAAAAAACTTGCAAAATATCAAATGCCCAGAAATTGGAGGGAAAAAGGAGGCAAAAAAAACGTGAATGCAATGGGAGGACTGCATTAAGAGATTAGGTCAGATTGGGAGGAAAATGGAGAACAAACACAAAATATAGGAGTTGGAGACTGTTGACATAGAACATAGTGAGACTGGGAGAAATGATAAAGAAAAAGACGACGCTAACCATGGCCAACCTCACCCCTGATGACAAGGAATCCAAGAGGAGAACAACAACAATTAGCATATTAATATACACATAGTATTTAATTTCTTGGTATTCAAAAGTAGTTGCAATATGCGTTCTGCACCTACCCCTCTACTGAATCTGGGGCAGGCTTCAGAAGAGCCTTGGCAAGCTGACCATGTTTGTAGTCGCTGTGCATATATCTGTGATATGGGAAGTACCACGACTGACCTGTGTACAGGTCAACGACCTTTATGTACTTGAGGTACCTGTGAGAAAGAGTGAAACAAGTAAACATTTGGACAGTTTCCTGGTTTCTGCATTGCTCAAAGTATGTTACGTTTCAACCCTCGACAGCCCTGATCCATCAAACACCATCGTGAATTTTAACAATTTTTTATTTCATTACTATTACTATTACTCTGGTATACCTAAGTTTTGTGAAATCTTGAAAGCTCTGCACAGCCTTACCAATCGTCTGATTTCTTTCCCACGCTGATACACTGCAGGGTGATGCGTTCAAGGTTTCCCAGGGTTCCTGGGGAGAAACAAGTGGTTTCCTGTCATGTACTCTATCAGTGTGGTGGGATTCTTTTAACCAGTTCCCAAATCAATGATCAAAACTGTATTTCAGTATCAAGATTTGAGAAGGGTGTGAGGAAGAGGGAGGAAGAGAGGCGATGAGAAAGGGGGAGGTGGGGAAAAACAGGGAGTGGGGAGGGGAGGAAAGGAGCTTAGCCTGAGATGCAGGCAGGTGGATGGGTTGGTGGGGAAGTGGGCAGGCTGGCCGAGGTATACATTTATGGACAGGTGGAAGGAGAATGGACGGACGGACGGACGGACGGACGAAGACAGACAGTGACACGACGGATCGGACGGACACAGATCGACGACGGATCGATCGGACGGATGCCAACGAACGAGACGTCGTCACAATGTCGATCGTACAGGTCATCGTCGGATCGCGGTCGGACGATCGTGATCGACAGAGGTCAGGAACATGGACAGATGGTCACGATCGATCGTCGATCTCGATCCGATCCCTCGCACATCGCACATCGGAGGACGTTTCACGCATTGTCGATAACAGTCATCTGTGTCGCGGACAGATTGACTGCTAGACAATGGCAGAAACAGATGAGAGATGATGCCAATCACCAATCACACTATACACACGAGAAGCTCTTACCATATTGTATGATAACAAATCATCGTAGTTCCGGCAACAAGATTGCTATTGTCAATAGCAATAATATTTTATGAATCACACTCTTCCATTTCCTTAATGTACATATATCAAGTGCAGGGGGGCTCGTTTAGCATTTAGAATACTATGATCATAATTTCCTATATAAATAAACAGAATTATTGCCATGATTAATCTTTAATGAGCGGTAAAAATGTAAAAATCATGACTTGATTTTAGATTTAATTATTTATAATGATTTCTAATAAATTCAGAATTGTCTAAGTGTAATTAAATGTAATGCAGACGAGATAATGACAGAGACGGAACAGACGGACGGACGGACGATGACGGACGAGACGGACGGACGGACGGCGGACGGACGGACGGACGGACGGACGGACGGACGGACGGACGGACGGACGGACGGACGGACGGACGGACGGACGGACGGACGGACGGACGGACGGACGGACGGACGGACGGACGGACGGACGGACGGACGGACGGATTACACTGAACACATTAAGTTGTCAGTTTGGAAGCTGACCTGGTTTTGAGCCAGTGACGATGGAGATCAAGTAGGGATTTGCTCCCCTTCCCAACCATGCCTCCGTAGAATACACTGGCTCCTTCTGTAATCAAGCAAGATGCGCAAACAGTGGAAATACTTCACGTTATCAAATATACCACTGTATGACTAAAACAAAAAAAATTATTAAAAGTTCATTGAACTATTTTTTTAATGCAACAATGTTAGACAAAAGTGCACCATTAAATATCATAGTTATAATTAGTATTTAAAATAACTTGTTATGCACCAAAAGGACTTTGAATTGAAACTAAACATTAAAAATAATTATGTTGACAGTGTGCATTAGGGGAGCATCAATAAACTTGGGGAGCATACTGTAAATATTTCAACTAAACTAAACTAAACTTAAGTCTACTACTTTCAATGCACAGCTAAAAGCAACTATGGAGGTGACTTGTGAAATGCAACTAGCGTAACTTTACGATGTATTAGGCTTTCAACAAGTCATCGACTACTAGACGCTGTTAGTATGTTTCATGAAACTGGCTCCTGAAGCAGAAACAATTTTTCTGATTCGGACCAACCTTACCTTGCCCATGAAGATTCCGAGGGGGGTGCAACAACACAGCAGGGTGAACACAAGGACGGTAAATCCAACAAAGATGAGAACATCTATGCTAGGAAGAGGGACTGTCAACAAACATAAAACATGTCACTGAGTCCCAACACAACTGTAATGTCATATTAATTTTGACATTTTCTTGAAGTTTTCAGTTATTTTTTTATTATGTGTAACAGATGTCCAGTTTTAATATTCAGATGTAACACAGGACAGATTAGAAACACAGACGAAGACTTGAAACATCCTACGTTGCTTGGCTTTTGTGGGTTCTATGTCTTCCCCAAGTCCAGGGTCGTTCACATCCCGTTTGTTTCTCAGAAACTTCATGCCATCATCATACGCTGTTGTTGCAGTCTGACCCCATGAGCCATTAGTACCTGATGAGAGATGTGATATATATTATTATCTTAATAACAGTATAATATATAGTAAATTATATTTATAAGAGACACAGTAATATTACACATGTGAGCTGTGGTCAGTCATCTTTGAAAGGCCAGTTTATATTCATTGCTAAATAATAAAACAAATTATGAAATACCAAATGTTGTTTTCATTATGCATATATTTTGCACACAGCCCATGTGTAATTTAAAACTATCTTCTCAAAACATAACCTATTTAGTTGTCTATTTTAAACAATACAAAACAAATTACAATATTTCAATAAATATATTGCTTTAAACTAAAAAGCTTATTTACTGGAATAAAATAAAAAACAATTATTTCACACAATTTCTCTTCTAAACATCCACTTTACTGTGGCATGTCACATGATGGTATATGTACTGCCCAATATTTACTTACAGAGTGTATATCCTAAAAGTTATGGTATGCCCCATACCACATTAGCCATAACGACGGAAACGGAAATCATGGCCAACCTCACCCCCCCTGATGAGAGGGATGCCAACAGGATAACAACAACTATACTAGCCATTTCCATTGGCATTCCTCGGGATGTGAAGTTTTATGTGCAACTACCCAAAAGGAGAACATGTCACCAGGGCGAAACGAAACAAATATAAAAATCCTTACAATTTTTCCAGACATATTCCTCATTTTCAGCAATGCAGATTTTTATTTTTTAATGTTTCAATTTACAAAATATTGTATTTCTTTTAAGACTTGTATATTGTAGATATACACGCAATCTGGTTCAGATGCCTGTGGGATGCGTTAGCTATACAGAACTGTGACATCAGCGTTCTCATATTTAAATTGACAGAATTAATTACTGGTCTAAAAGTAAAACACAATTTAAAAAATAATATCTGCCTTCTTTGTACCGGAAGTGATGTTCCAAACCCATGCACATCAAAAACGTTGTAAAAACCGTTTTGAAAAGGCCCTAATAAATTCGGCCAGTTAACTGGAAGGTTACCCAAACTACAAATGAGGCTTCATGTCTTCGAAACGGCAATTGCAGTAACAATAACGAATGATCTCGCCATCAAGGCTGGAGGAAATGTGACAACCAGCCCAGGTCTCCCCTACGATTATTCGGTTGTTATCGATGGTCGGTCCCGACGCCATGCCCATGGCATTTTGATTACCACTATGCGTTTTCTATTGAATTTTTATTTTGACGAGGAAACATCATATGCAGCCTGTGACTTACTGTGATAGTTGACATCCACACTATTAACCTCAATGAAGCCGGGAAAGTCTACATTCCCTCCATACGCACCACAGTTGCTGCAAAGTTGCAGAAACAGCGCGCAGTAAACGGCGCCAAAAATTGCGCGCGAAACGATCTGAAGGCGTTGTCGCGCCGTCATTTCTAAAACGTCCCCACACTTCCCAAAGTTCTCTCGTGTGTGTGCTCGCGACAAGAAACACTAGTCACTGTATCAGTTCAGCAAGTAAAAGTAGACGAAAATAGAGTTCTGCGTATTCGTAACGAATTGCTAAACTGACGTCATTGCGTTGTTTCGTATTTTTGTGTTACGTCATTTCAGACGACGTCGAACTTATTACTGCTGTAGGCAGGTCTAACACTGACCGTTACATTGTAAGGTTACCGTAATGAACAGGTGACCGCGAAGACAGTGTTTTGCTGTACTTTGTCTAAGTTACTGATTTCGTTGCAGAAAGCAGTCGAATGCGCCGAACATCGAAGGGCAATTCAGGCAAGAATTCGTTGGCAAATTTGCCACCGTAGATCGGAACTTCAGCTTTGTCTAGCTTAAACGGGATCTCTGGGAGGGGTAAAGGGAGACATTCACAAAGGTCCTGCCCTATCCTATCTACAGTGCGCTCGAAATCCCAAAGGTCTGTTGCCTCTTGGCAAACTATTGGGGCGAGCTAAACAGCCCATCAACAAAATTCCGGAGATGTTGCAACCCAACCAGTTGGTTCTGACGCCCAAGTGTCTACGCGGCTCTTTGGATAGTTTGGTTATTAACATGAAAACCCAACACGGTCTGTTTTTTCTGTTACTAAGGTAGGTTGTTGCTACATCTAGGTGATATCATTGAGGGAAGGGGGCTGAGAACCGCGCCATTCCGCGTTCCCCGCTGGCCACCACAGACAACGGTAGACGAGGGGGTGCTGTTAGAAACTTTTCGCCGCCGCTGGCCTCTAAACTTGGCTTCTCAGTCGTCTGCTTGCATACGGTGATCTTACTGAAGACAGACATGGGAACTGTTTGGAACATGGGAACAACAAATTGTGTCTGCCCGCTACCGACATTTCTACGCTACCTATAAAAACATGTTAGCCCTCACATAGAAATTCCAGGGGCAGCTGCCCCTAGCCCTCTCCCCCGTTTTCGTGTCTATGACTCACAACATAAAGTTGTTCTATTTAAAAAGCGGAATACCGATTGTGCAAGTGTTAACAGTATGGGTACAGAAGACTTTTTGTTCTGGACGACCAACCTTTTTGCGCTGCAAAATGACCGTTTACGACAGGTGGTCATCCACGACAGGTTACATATAGCAAAACGCACCCTCTAAACAAATATGGTTTGACATAATTTATATTGCATTGACAGAACTTGTAGTATTCTCGCTTAATAAATGGAACGACTGTTACTAACTATTCTAGTAACTAGTTGAAAAAACATTGTTAAACCTATTTCATAGTGTATTCGGCAGGCGGAAGCACTCTCTACCACAACTTCCACACGCTGAGCCGCCTTCCGTTTAGTATGTATAACTACATTCGACAGGTGGCAGCACTGCTATCTGTAGTTGCCGTTGACGTAACGAATTTCGACAGAAGGAAACGATTATAGGGATTATATACGTTCAGTTACGCGTTATTCGGTTAGGCGAACGCAACTGTTTGTGCAAATGTTGCATGGTATTATATACATGTTAGGTTAATGATTTGGGCCTCGCCAAACATGTATTTAGATGTTGTGTTAATATTATTTACGTTGTGTAGTTGTGCCACTTGTGTTGTGGACGTGGCCGTGGGCGTGGTAGGTACGCTCGTGACGTGGCAGCCAGAAAGGTCATGGGCCAATCGATTTGTTACCGCTAAGGCACAGGCAAGTCTTCAATACAAGATTAACTAGGAAAAAACTATTACAAAAAGTCCTAAAATATCTTTGAAAATATAGCAGATTGATTGGTTTAACGACAAACGATATAATTTACTTAAGTAGCGTAAGCCCGGTTAGCTCAGTCGGTAGAGCATGGGACTCTTATCAGTCAGCTAACCTTCAAGGCTCGAGACATCCCAGGGTCGTGGGTTCGAGCCCCACATCGGGCGCACTTTTTTGTTGTTGTATTTTTGATAACAATTTAAAAGGTATTTGTATCCATGTAATATTATTTTATTTTGAAGTTTGTTTCTAATACTTATTAAATAAAAAAAAATTATTTGTCGATGAACTACGTTCATTTATAGCATTGAGTATATCTTAGCTTTAAACAAATGTAACACAGTGTATCATAGCATTAAACAAATGTAACACAAGGTGTGTAATAGGTACCACAACTATCAACCATCTTATGTATGCTGATGACTTGGTAATTCTGTCCCCATCTGTATCAGGACTATCTGAACTGATGTGGACTCTATGGGTTAAATCATGATATTAAGTACAATTCCAAGAAAAGTGCTGTGTTAATATGCAAAAGTAAATATATGAAAATGTTTGATGTTCCATCATTTAAGATTAATGGTGAAACAATCCAGGAAGTTGGTAATGAGGAAATATTTGGGTCACGTTATTTCTAATACATTACGTGATGACAAAGATATTTTACGCCAATGTCGACAACTATATGCCAGGGGTAATACGATATTGCGGAAATTTTACATGTGTTCCACTGAAGTGAAGCTGACTTTGCTTAACACTTTCTGCTCTCCTATGTATACTGCTCAGCTGTGGTGGAATTACACAGTAGCAAGTATACATAAACTTCATGTTGCTTACAATAATGTGTTTCGCTTATTGCTAAATCAGTGCCTCCACCATGTTTGTAGAATACCATGTACCAGATAGTAAAGTTGTAATTAGAAACCTTGTATATAAATTCATGCGGAGACTTGATGCCTCTTATAACAAGTTAGTAATTGCAATTATCAAAAGTGATATAAAATGGCAACCCAGGATAAGACGACATTGGATCAAAATGTTGTATATACATAATAGTTTTTGATTGAATGTACCATAGTGCAATGGTTTTTTCTTTCTATTTACCATGTGCAATACTTTTATATTTTCTAGTAACTTGTATATTTTAATGTTTATGTGGACATCTGTATGACAGTCTGAAATAAAGATATTGAATTGAATTGAATTGAATTGAATTGAATTGAATTGAATTGAATTGAATTGAATTGAATTGAATTGAATTGAATTGAATTGAATTGAATTGAATTATAAACCCAAAATGTCAGTCCCTCGTCTCTGCTGCTTGTCCGTCCGTCCGTCCGTCCGTCCGTCCGTCCGTCCGTCCGTCCGTCCGTCCGTCCGTCCGTCCGTCCGTCCGTCCGTCCGTCCGTCCGTCCGTCCGTCCGTCCGTCCGTCCGTCCGTCCGTCCGTCCGTCCGTCCGTCCGTCCGTCCGTCCGTCCGTCCGTCCGTCCGTCCGTCCGTCCGTCCGACCGACCGACCGACCGACCGTCCCTCCCGTCCTCCCTCCCTCCCTCCCTCCCTCCTCCTCCCTCCCTCCCTCCCTCCCTCCCTCCCTCCCTCCCTCCCTCCCTCCCTCCCTCCCTCCCTCCCTCCCTCCCTCCCTCCCTCCCTCCCTCTCTCCATCCCTCCATCCCTCCCTCCCTCCGTCTCTCCTCCCTCCCTCCCTGCCTCCGTCTCTCTCCTCTCTCCTCTCTCTCCCCCCTCTAGCCCATCTTCCCTTATCTCCCAGGTTCTCTATAGTTCCACTCTCCCATCAATTTACACGCCTCCTTTCCCTCTCATTCTCGTCAACGTGATCGGTGCTCGTCCGTTTGCCCAGTCGTACGGGACCCGTCGGGCAAATATTGCAAGCCGTAGCCGGGGGCCGTCGACGGACGAAAGGTGTTGACACACTCACCCGCCGAGGTGAGACATCGTGACACCCCGCCCGCAACCTCTCGCACCCTCTGGCAGACTCCGGCTCCATCCCGTCCCTGTCATTCCCCTCCCAACTCCCCACACGCCATCAATCGGCGTTCCCACGGACTGTACCGGAGACGGCCTAGTCGTTTTAATCGACAAAGTGATGTCTCATTGATACATAGCTATATAGTTAATAAAAATGCAGTTTCTTGACAGTTGAGAGCGAAGTGTGAATACAAAATCGACACCATAAATTATGCTGTTACAGGGGAATTGTAGGCCGTGCCCTAGTTGCACTTTCATTTTAATAATGTAGGGTCAACTTAATAGTAGAGTAACATTAACATATTGAAGTTACTGTCATATTTTTGCATTCTGAATTGAGTTTTAAAAACAAAATAGGTGTTCGCAAGTTGAATGTTTTTCTGACATTTAATAGCCAATAATTCTTATGGAGATAAGCGACCCATGCAGCCCCGAGTGTACAGAAGCAAATTATTGTCATTCAACATGGGCAAACACACTTTCTTTTACAGCTTCGCCAGCAATCTGGACTGAGGCGGATAAAAAACACGGTATACACAAAACAACTATTTTTAACAAAGTGTAGTTGTGTTGCATGGAGGCCAGCTGGCATGCCGTCTTCCTGTGATCACATGCATGCATAAATTCCCTTCATCCATTGTACATAAAATTAAATAACTTTGGGTAATATTTAACTAAATTTAACCATATTTAAAACTGTTATCACCTATTGGCAGCTTTGCAAGTGCAACTAATGATTTATAAGTAGCCCTCCCTAACCAGAAAACTACCGATTTTATTTATTTAAAAAAATACAATAAAGACACGCCTATTTATAATATTATACACTACTAGCGGTAATGTTCTAATGTGTGAGGGCAGTTTTTGTGTTCACTCGAAACGTGTGAAGTAGCACACGGGGCGGATACAGACGAGGTTTCCACGAGACATCCCGTCGTTGTGGCTTTCACAGCGACTTGTTGACGCCGGCAGAAGGCGTGGCAGCCCGGCAGGAGCTTTGGTTTCTTGTCGACGCTAAACCGCATCCAAGAGCCAATTACCCGGCGGGGTAAAGGGCGAGGGTGTTACGAAGTTGATTATAAGCGAAAGGTTCGCCACCCTGACGTTGCGACAAAGGCGTCGACAAAGGCCGTTGCGTCCGGTGTAATACGCTTTCTGTGCGACGAAACCAAGATGGTTGAAACCGTATAGAATTGATGGTCATTATGGTTTTGAAATGTGGATGGAATGGTATTGAACAGCATCATATTGTGTTATAATATTTTAGTTTCTGTTAATTGTTCATATAAATACATACTTGTACATAACATAAAAATCGCACTTTTTAATATTATTACATAGTTGACACATGTAGACGTAATATTTGTATAAGTCTATCAAATTGCAAGATGTTCATGATTAGGAAATAAATGTTATGATCAGAGCCGGGCCTACATTGTTTTTTTTTTCTATTGGCGTAGACATGAGTCTAGATGTTTCTAAATCTTTGGAATGTCATATGTTCCCACGGAACACCAGCTTTTATTGCCTTTTGTAGTCAAATTGGTGTCCAATAAACAATAGGGTTTCATTACATAACGAAATAAATATGTGTTGTAACCTTCGTAAAAAAGTGACAACATAAACAACGCACATTTCGTTTTACAATTCGTCTACCCACGAAGTTTACCGACAAATGTTCAAAGCGTTTGACCACATGTGTATTATCCATTATTATCACCACTGGACGACTGGAGTCGAAGCACTGATGGGCTGTGTCCATGCATTTGGTCATTGGGGACGGACCAAAGTGTCAGTCATTTCAACACGCCACATTCGCATGCAGAGTTGCTCTTGGTGTACGAAGGCAAGGTACAGCAATATACACCGTAGACAGATTA
This sequence comes from Ridgeia piscesae, assembly GCA_025642075.2. Lineage (NCBI taxonomy): Eukaryota > Metazoa > Annelida > Polychaeta > Sabellida > Siboglinidae > Ridgeia > Ridgeia piscesae. Next base: position 66,184 of record JAODUO010001125.1, on the reverse strand, counting down.
AGATTCGAGATAACTTTCTAGATCTTCACGATCCTATCAATGAGCTGCATTCGTTTGTGTGTTTTTCTTTGTCGTCTTGCTTTATCGTATAGTATAAAGTTAAAACTAATAAAATCAAAAGCCGAGGTAAAACAAAATAAAGCTGCATTAAAACTCTACCACACATATATGACATTGTATACCATTTGAGGTGATTCTACATTTGTATTCTATTTGATTGACTGTGTTATACAAAATATATTATTTTCTTGAGAGAGAAAAAGTGAATTGTACTGTAATTTGTGATGTCAATATTGTATTACCCAATAAACAGATGAAACCAACAGACAACACGCAGAATCCATCGGGAAGAATTCGCTTCTCGTCATGCGTGGCTGAACTCGCTCTTGGTGGACGTCACGCGTGGCTGAACACGCGCTTGATTGATGTCTGAACACGGAAAGTCACCGCGCGCAACAATCGACGCTGGTGATTTCAGAGATGAACAGGCATCAGCGGACATTTGATTATGTGGAAGAAAGGAAGCTGTCACGTCGGACACGTTGGCGAGTACACATTGACTCCCCGGGAGAGGTTTAACGAGCAGGTGCGACGCGCTAATGGCTAGGGAGCCACCGCGTTGCCTCCGCGATCATTATTCCCCTCCATCGACTGTCCGCTTTTTATTGAGCGCGCCCATACGATCCCCCGCCCCCACCCCGAGGGTACGAGTCCCTCGGGACGGGCTCTCACACGGCTCCCGGCCGGCGGGTTTGTTTGCTCTTCCGACCGCGGGGACTTCGCGCTTTGTGTCGAGTCCGAGACACGTGTCGATCCAGTTCCGATAACGTCACGCACGGGGAAGGGAAATGTCACCGTGGACGATTCACTTTCGGTGACTTTGCCAAGGTGTGCCCGGCGGCGGGACAAGATAAACCGACGAATTACACCTGTGTATATAGATACCTATCTTGTTGTGTCTACGATTAGGTCTATTGACGGCTCAGATATTGTTGGCCTGACCTGGCGCAAATTATCTCCATTGTGTACCAACAACGCGTTGTATTGTGTTTATGTTTGTCACGTCACATTATGAGTAATAGTAATATTCTCGCATTAAAAGCAGAGTAACTGAATACTCCCATGTAATGTCTAGATGATGATCTATTGAACAGGTCTGCCAAGGAGAAAAGTGTGGACTGTTTTGAATACACCTAAGACCTATAGGGAGTAGGGACTAGATACTGTGCTTTTATTTTTTTTAAACATGTAATTTTATAAAAACTTACATTTAGATATAGTGCTTGACTAGTTAATTGAGAACAATGTTTCAAGTTCATATGACATTACCTATAACGCATTCGTTGGAGACAACAAGGTCATGTGTCCGTAAAAATTTTTTAAATAAAATTTAAAATAAATAGAAATCCTAATCGCATAAAAGAATTGAAATTTCAGATCGTTTGTTTTTAACTGTGGTCGTCTATTTCACAAACCAAAAAACAAAATACAATACAACATAATAAACTTTTTCGTGTCCCACCGGGGAAACTTTCAGGGGTATAAAATCGGGGGGAGAAGTTTCACCCCCCCCCCCCCCCCTTTTTTTTTTTTTTTTTTTTTTTTTTTTTTCAGACATTGGAATAAACGAATCACGCTTCCTGTTGGTTTTAGATGTGATGGTTCTGAAACATCTGGACGAGGGCAGAAGGACGTACTCGTTATGTAGAATATGTGTATTGTCATTAATAATTTTATTGGTTTTACGCAGTACCTGCTTTTCATACAAAGCAGTGAACAAAGCTGTGAATTTTCGTTACTCCAACTTAAAACAACATGCCTTAGGAATGATGTATTGACACCACACACGTCTATACCGTCTATATTGGCCGTTGAGTACCGTACATATAATTCAAATTCAAACGTTGTTTATGTTAAAACGCGATCCTTTCCCATGGACTCTGGTCGTGTCACCATCGTCACTCAAGCGTGAACCGTCATCTGCCTGGTCGCCCTGTAATTACCCGCGATTAAACATGCAAATGCAGAACATCAAATAATCGAACGCTTCTATGGGTTGTTTGCTCAACGCCTAATGAACCTACATTGTAGAGCACATAAGCCGGCCGCCTAAACGTTCTGCTCATCACTAATTTAGACGGACAACTATTCACGAGGTTTCCGGTGTCGCGTCGTTGGCGCTTTGTCGGTCTCCGCAGGTGTTTGCGCGCTTCCGCGATCGAGAATGCAAATAAAGGACGTTTCGGGCATTAACATCCGTCGTTGAGGGCCGAAGCACCAGCGATGGCCACAGTTTCACTGACCGCCGCTTGACTTTGGCCCCTGCGGCAGTCTGTAATCGCCGCCATTAGCGTTGACGTTTCGCGTACGCTCGGCGTCACTTCGCTTTGTCGGGCTAATTTATTGTATCAATATTTGGGTTCTGGTTTGTTACCGAAGTATCCTGAGGCGATGTCTTCGGTTCCGACCAGGTTCCCGCTGCGCACAGATTCAAATATGTCAACGCGACGATTTAAGACGCCATAACATGTGTATTATAAAGACGATTGGGCGTAGGTTAATCGCTCATCGTGCGGGCAAGCTATTCGTCAAGTGAGCATATACTTGCATACTTTTATCCATCGTATGCAAATATATATAATGATTGGCAGGCACACGGATATTAACTAGGCCTCATGTTATATTGCAAAACGTTATTGGTGGTATTTATATAATACACATGTATTATATAGTTCTAATAACATACTCGTTTTGTCAGATAGAGAAGACACGAAAGCCAAAATTATTCTACCAGTAAAACAAATATGCTTGCCGACATAAAATAAATTACAACACAAATTACTGAGTGCGTAAAATCAAGTAAACGTTATGTGATGTAAATTAATACAACCTCTATTTCGTCGTTGCGATCGACTAGGTGTCTATAAGAATGCCATTTCAACAATTACAATAAAGCCAGAAAGCGTATGCTACGCTCAAACCTGCATGCACGCAGACCGGCGGAAACAGGAAACATAAGTCGCTCGTACTTTAAAGTTAGCAATAATCCCAGTTAGCAACATCACCGGAAAAATATATATATATATATATATATATATATATATATATATATATATTATATTATAAGCATATAAACATTACATTGAACAATCGCTGCATCGCACAGAACACATGAACGTGTATTTAGTCATGTCGGTGGTGTTCATTGCAGCGCCCACGCTGGGGGTTTCCGGGCCGAGCAGGAGATGCAGTGGCACTGACGTTGTCACCTTTTTTAGAAACCGTCTATAATTACAGACCCGTGTTTACCTTTAATTGGAACAGCCGCGTTTTATCGCGCGTCGTGTTTTTTCTTGGCGTTGGGTGTCGCGGAAGTAGGCGCCATGCCGTGTGGTGAAAGGCGCGTTGGACGCCGTGGAAAAGGGCAGACAGACAGGAACGTGATCCGTCCACAAGTGCATGAATATCTCTGTCGCAAGAGCCCTTTTCGTGTATAAAAAAGCGGTTTGTTAACCTTGACTTTTATGCAAAAGTAAAAACACACGACAAACGCCATAATTCATGATATCATGTTTTTTTTATATATATATATATATATATATATATATATATATATATATATATATATATATATATATATATATATATAATAAGTAGATTTCCTGGGCACGTCTATGTCCACAGTTTCAAAGGACAATACATTTTAATCCATTCATTGTTGATACATTTGACAACTGGCCCGAAACAACATAGCTAGGAAACATGCGACCAGACCGAAAGAGTGGGAAAGTTGTAGCGAAGTAGCAAAATCGCGACAAGTCAATGCTTTAAGCACTGGCCTCTAATCGTAAGCCTAAAGATGACCTCTTCTTTGGAAAATCACTCGTTAGCAAAACAAAACCAATGATTTTGCTTCATTACCGTGCTGTTTAATTTTACGGTGCTGTGGCTGAGCCGACAGATTATGTTGGTTGATGTCGAGCGCTGGGCAAGAGAATCGCAGAGAAAGGGGAAGGAAAGGGAAATGAGAGAGGCCGGGAGATTTCTCGTTTGTCATGTAAAAATTGCCGTTTGCAGTACGCGACGGAAGTTGCTCAACAATATATATATATAATATATATATATCTTTAAATGTATTTTGGTTTAATGTGTCGTCGCATGAATTTGTGAGTAAAACAGCAGCGACATTTTATCTATTATACCCGTCCGTCTTGAACAATTTCCGTCGCGGACTGCAACGCCCTCTCAGTCTACACATCTCCTCCTCTCATATATATATATATATATATATATATATATATATATATATATATATATATATATATATATATATTTGTGTGTGTGTCTGTGTGTGTGTGTTGTGTATAATATATATATAATATATATATATATATATATATATATATATATATATATATATATAATATATATATATATATATATATATATATATATAATGATATATATGTATATATATATATACATTATATATACATTATATATACATTATATATACATTATTTTCCATGAAGTCATTTACATGCAAACGTGCACAAACGCAACTATATCCATGATTATTCGTACATAGACGTGCACATAATCAATGCAGATTGTTATGTTATCCCGAAACATCGCCTCAGGTGACCGTGTATGGTAGTCGGGGGTCACTATCTTAAAACCTAACCAAGCTTACATTTCTTGAAGGCGTGGATCCCCATATGAACAAAATATTGAAACATTAAAAACATTAGATACCCAGGTTCGGAATTACTACTGCTGTGTTTGTTTGTTTGTTTGTTTGTTTGTTTGTTTGTTTGTTTGTTTGTTTGTTTGTTTGTTTGTTTGTTTGTTTGTTTGTTTGTTTGTTTGTTAGTTTGTTTGTCGTACGCTGGTTCACCATAACCTGTGATGCTTCTGGCAAGATAACAACAGACACGCGGAAGCGACTGTCACTACAACCGGGCCTGCTTCAGGCAATATGTCACCGGTCTCTCGTCAACTCAACGAGACGGGTCCTCGGTCAATTGCGACGTTTACACGCGCGATAACCAATCGGCAATCGGTTGGCCACAGCTGCGGAATTCCACTACACGTTTTTGTGGCATTGAGCGTCTTTTTTGCGCGGAATCCCCGCTAACCGTTGTGCCGGGAAGCGACGTCGCCGAAATTAGCGGAATTCGCGCGGCCGAATCCGATACGTCTGTAGGGTTTGTTTGCGCGCCCGTCTGAACTTGTACATTCGTCTCGCTTGGTGCGTCTCCGTCGCGGCACCGGTCCGCCGTGCTCGCCTGCCAACGGTGTAGCGTGCCTGGTACGTGGTGCACACTGCCGTGCATGCACGTGCATCATCAAGGTGTTGTTTGATGTAGTGACAGAGAAGAAAGACGTCGATTACAAACATTCCGTCGAAACGTCTCCATGCGCGTTGATTTTAACGAGACGCTCACAATGTGATTTTTCTATAACTTAGTGTTTTACAACGTGTATATTCGCAAACACTGACGTGCTAAATTTGCGAAATGTTTAGTTGCCTACATTTTGTGACAACATATATATGGGGAAACGGTATAACAAATATTTTAATGTTTGTGCGCGCGTGTGTGTGCATGCGTTACAAACGCATTTATGTATTACTTGTGTGACACAGTAGGTTAAATCTGTACCTTTGAATATCATTTGTTCTTTTCACTCCGTACGTACGAACGTACGAACGTACGCCCGTAAACACACACACACGCACGCACGCACGCACGCACGCACGCACGCACGCACGCACACCTCACTCACAGTGTCAGTAAGTCAGTAACATTCTCACACAAGCACCTCATTCTAATCACAATGACAACTTGCACACACATGATCACACACACGTTTCCACACGTGGATTTCTACCAATTATATCTAATCGTCCCTGTGCTTTAGAACTGTCACCACTTACGCTTTCACTGCGCTTGTCTATCTAATCTACATGGCGTTGATTAAGCTGGTGATTACAGGCCGCTGTGCAGCGCTTTCCGTCAACACCCTTCAATCAATAATCGCTGCTAACGACAACTATTTAGCGAATAACATTGGAAAGCCAAATACTGACGCCCCTATGTACAAACCGCGGTGTAGTTCAAACGATTGCGACTATAGTTGATTTAGCCAGCAGATTTTGGTTTTGATTAGGGGAATTAACCTTATGAATATGTAGAGGGTTAAGTCACAGTGTCACCGCCTGTATTGGAAATAAAAGAAGGGTAATCACCATGCGGGCGTCGATCTAATGCATCTGTACAACTGTAGACGGCTGGTACACGACCACTAGAATAATTGTGTGTTTGTGCGTGCGCGTGTTTGGGCGTGAACGTGCGCGTGCATGCGAGCGAGCGGCGTGAGAAACTGACAAAAAGAAAACGGCGATGTCGCCGACATTCAGTCTTTTCACATACGTCGGATACACCTTCACATGTCCCTCTTGCCATCGGACAACAAATAATACAACTAAAGCTGACACCACCGAACCAAGTGTAGTTAAAGAAAAAAGAAATGGAGTTGCCTTATACTACTGTATAAATTGTGCAATACTAGCCCGCAAGTGCATTGTCTTGTCCCCTTTCAAAATAACACGTATACAAAGTGTGTAATGGTTACACTAAATCCGCCAGGCGGCAGCACTATTCTAATAGGTACCGTGAGCAACTATCGGGGTCTTACGTTGAACTAGATACGAGCATTATGTTGATCTAGTCAGTATAGAGCTGTTAAACAATTGTCTTGCGTAGAACAGAACTCATTTTACTATAACTTCGATTACCTAACTGTTGGGCCAGCAAGTAGAGTCCCGCGAATTCAGCTAAGGGGCTTCACTGGAAAGATTATTCCACTTTATTCCCATTCTCGGTAAAAAATGACATTCTATATATGATTCAGGTCTGGAACATGGTTGTATAAAACTAATTATTTACACAAACAAATATACATAAATAAGACATATTGGTTATTTAAACAAGTACGTGTACAGAACAAGAATTAGTTCAAAGAAAAGACGGGATCGTTCAGTATATGAACCCTGGACATAGCGCACCAGAAAAGATCATCTGTCGTGGAACTCACAAAACGACGAAATAAATTGGCTTACGTTGAAGTAAAGGTAAGCTCGTATATAACACAATATCCAATCACCAGAATTGCTCAAAGCGCTTTACACTTCACTCCGTGGCACGTATGTTCAATCGAACACCATTTCGGCTTCTCTGAATGCATTGATTGACATTTTGATTTAGAAGAACTAACATATCCATATAAGAGAGGCCATGATTATACAATACAACAACAGCAACATATTTGTGAACTATTGCAAATAAATCGTCGCGTCGTAAATGCCGGTCTTTTGGACGAAACGCTTGCAAACGGATAATCAGCGTTCGACTGCGTCAAATCCGCCGGTGCCGACCACCCGTCGGCAAACTCCATTCCACTCCACCAGGTGCGCTGTGGGGAAACAATGTCGCACACGACTAATGTAATTATCTCACCGCTACTAATGGCCACAACACGTTTTTTTGCCGGTCAACCCGGCGGCTATCTCTCGTCGACACAATGGTAATTAGCCGTGACAATGAGAACAGGGGAAGGTAAGCCACCGTCGGAGGCGGTGCACCGTCTTCGCCCGCCGGCGGAAGTCGCCTCTCGGGCTGAGCCACGTCGAGTCAGCCGGGGTCGGGGCGTAGCTACGAGCGGATTGCTTCGGGACTAAAGCGATCTTGTCACTCAAATTACGGTGGTAATTAATAGTAGAAAATTCCTTGAATTATTTGTACTTAGCTCCACTTGCTGTCTTCAAAGAGCAGTTCCATGAAGTTGCAGTTAGTTCAAATCAATAAATGATTACCGATGTCAAGTTTGATTAATGATACTTCAAAAGTGTCTGTTCAAATTGTGCAGGTTTCTTTCTTTCTAGTTTTTGGTTTTTTGTTTAGTTTGAGCTCAGTCCTCTCCTAATCATACGGCTATGGAGTGTATGGGCCACTGCGAAGACGCAACATCGTTGTTGATGACGACGTTGTTTACGGGAGCTATCACTACAGCGCTTCGCAGCCTAAATTGACTAAGGCGTGGTTGTTTAAAAATAATATAACATAAAATGTGAATTGTTTTCTAAAACTTTATTGTAGAGTTAGTTTGTATAATAACTGTTTTCTGTGAGCGATCTTAGCCTAGGTCAGATTTCGCTTAGCCTCGTTATCCAAACCAAGGATCGTACGTGACGCTCTCGCTTGGTGGCACTACCATGTCATCTTTCTCCCTACTTTACTTACGGTTACGCGTACAAAAACACACATCCAATAGCATTTTTATAGAGTGTTTATTGCACGCACTAGTATTTATGAAACTAGTTTAATAATAATATTGTTAATATAAATAATTATTCGAGCGCGATGCGGAGGCTTTGTTTATCCGGGTTCCGTTTGGTGGCGCTGTTTTGCAGCGTACGGCATGACGTCGTCGACGACAACGTCGCATTGCCGTTGACTCGAGAACGTGTTCTTTCGAAATATTCGACAATGAGCAAGCAGTGGACATCAAGTCACAGTCGAAGCGAATCGCCATCGATTGCCGAATCTACTAAGTAACCGGCCACAGCGTCAAGAAGTGACATATACGACGTGACTGATTAACGATGACGATTCGCTTACTGCATCTACTGCCACTGTGACATGGCACTGGCCAAACAGGTTCACCACTGGCAGAGCCAGAGGTAGAGGAAGAAACTGACCTGTTCTTGAAAACAGTTGCAAAAACATAATGGGGCTTGTTATGTGTACTTGATAACGTGGTAATTTAAGTTTTATATTTAAAAAAATATTGGTGTGAACTGGGAAGTACAATTGTAATTTAAATTAATATTTTTTCAATTATTAATTAGTGTTATTTTATTGTAATCATCTATACAGTTTTGATGCTAAATCACAATTATCTTTATGATAGAATTAATAATAAAAAAGTTATAACAGTGAGGGTTCAGCTGTGCTGGCAGTGACACTATTATAAGTGATAGGTGTTTTTATATAATAATAACATATTATTTGTATGTTTCATTTGTTTCAGCTGTATTTGTTGATGGTCATTTTAGGAGACACATTGACTTGAAATTAAGCTGCTATATTAAAGTGTATTTACAAACAGCTGGGGTGAAGTACTGTTATTAATTTAAAATAATTCAGTGCAATTAATTAATTTGTCACTAGGTATTTTATTGCAGTTGTCTTTATTGTTTTAATATTATATTACAATTACCTTTTAGTTTTACAACAGTAATCAATTATATTGAAACTGTTGTTTGTGTACTTACATAAATAGAAAATTGCATATTAATCATTGTTTGCATGACTATATAAAATTGTCACATATTTCCCTACAAGTGAAACATTTTGTGTTTCTGTGGCATTAGTCTAAGTGGATAGTAGTGTTTCTTTGGAGATCTCTGCTGTACTGAATTACACTTATAAGGTAAATTTTGAGTATCGACTAAAAATCTAGTATCGATTGATATCGAAGAATTCTGATATCGAACCAGTAATATATCGATCGGTATCGAAGAATTCTGGTATCAAACCAGTAATATATCGATTGATATCGAACCAGCACTACTTCTGTTGCATACTGTGCTTCTACTGGGAACTGTGTTCTATGTGAAAATTATACTTAATTACAACGTAAGTATCGAGTATCGAACAAAATTCAGGTATCGATCGGTATCGAACAAAACCTGGTATCGAACCAGCACTAATCTGAACCACACACAACCAAATGTTTGCTACCAGTGCTGTTTGCAAATAATGGGTTTACATTCTTGTCATGTGAAAGACAAACTGGGTTTGTGTGAATCCCCTTAAATGCTGGAACTGCTTCTGACCGGCAGATTACATTCACTATTTCAGTTGCACGTAGAATTAGACACTAAACACAATTTAAAATTACTACTTAATGACGAAAACACATCCACATAATCCAGCAATTATCGCAAATAATATTTATCAAACTCTAAATATCTTCTAGAAATTACAAATGCAATATTTTAAAATTATATATACGTAGTTACCACAAGATATTGCCGTACTGCTCTTCTACCTCTATTGACTTCAACCAGTTAAACATGGGGCAAAATGTATGAAATTGGCTTACAACAGTAACAAAGTTCTGCTAAGAACGTGTAAAGTTTTCTGAAATCCTGCGGGAAAACACCACCTTCTTATCTGGTACAATGTGCACTTATACACGCACGCACGCTGATGGAATTCTGGTGAAAATAGTAGTCTGAATACTGCATCTGAATGGTTTATTTAAGATTTTTGAAGCATGGACATACTATATTCCAAATATCTTAAGATGAAATGTTATTAAAACAAATTGACATGAACGGATCAATTCTAAGCTGCTATTATGTAGCCTGGATGGTTTCCGTGGCAACAACATGCCTCTTCATTTTCCGCTTCCTTGCTTTCCGTTTTGTTTTCTTCGACTGTTCACTCTCTGGAATCACTTTTCTTTTCTTCTTCATACACGACAGAGGGTTGGGCCCCTTCGGCCCCTTGCGCTTTCGCTTCTTTTCCGGTTTCTCGCCGAACGCAGCCTGCTTAAGTGCAACAAGCATTTTATGCTGCTCATCGGACGGGGCCAACTTCTTGTCAAGGACTCCAGCCGCGACCTTCTTCGAGGCTTCCGACGGATTCTCAAGGTTAATTGCATTGTGGGACATGAACAACAGTGGCACTCCAGCGATGCTTCGGACCTCTTCCGTCAACTCTGGGTCCTGTTGATCAGTAAAGTATGATTGTTATATGGTGTGACAGAGGGAAACTCCAGAGTTACCCCAGTGCTGTGAGTGATGACATATTATCACCCTCAATTCTGTATATCCATAATTAAAGCAGCACCCCAACTGTTTACATGAAACCTGACTTTCCTAAGTGATATGTTCTGATAAACAGGTCTTATTACAGTATACCGTACGTAGCAATGGTGGATTATAACTTCGTGAATTTAACATTGCCAAGATAGAAGGGGAAAATGTCTTAAACATCATGTCAGGTATCAATAAATATAAATTTATGAAGATGTACATGCCAAGTACATATGCACATATTTTATATAATTACATACATATATATACTGCAAATTAGAAAATAACATGGCATAGTAATATTCTGTTTCAAAATGATAGTTTTGCATATGCAGCTGCTACTACGGTGTAGTACTAATGCCCAATTGTCTGGGGATTCTCAGGTTGCTTATGAGTGTATCTACAGCCCTTGAAGTTTTTTATTTGTCAGAATAAAAAGTTAATTAATCCAAAACAACTATATTATAAAAACAAACGTAAACATAAAGGTATATAAAAATCCTTTAAACTTAAAAAATTCAAATAAACTAGGCAAAAAGTAACACACAGACATCATACACATGGTAACACACCTGAGTAGCAATGAAGAATCTGCTTTTGTCGGTTGGAGTTCGACATGCATGCAAGATGCATTTTGTGGCTGGCAACGTGGCCTTGTGGGAACACTGGTGAACGTTGAATTGCCGAAGGACCATCAGAGGACCATACAGTAGAGGACCTTTCAAAAGATGTCACAAGAGGTCTTTTATATTTGATTCCTTACATGCAATACACTGGCAATAATATATGCCACACAAATTCTTTTTGTATCATAAATTATTACTAGTCAATAATGTTTCAAGTCTGTGACTTTGAAAAATTAAACAAACAAGTGTTTTTTTTAATAATCAATTAAATAAATTCTTCAAGGAATTAACCAGTGGTTAATATTGGCATAACTGAAAAAACAGGTAAGAAAATCATATTTATATATTTTAGTAATTGTTCCGTACTTTCAAGACCTACAACAGTCATCCATCACTATCTGTCTATCTATCATCATACAAAGTAAGAATAATTCCAATACATCCGCCTCATTAAGTGTTATTAAATTCAACACACCATATGGAACATGTAGAAAAATCTGACATGTATCATGTGAAACAGATATAGCAATATTTTGAGATTATCACTATATAATACACCACAAAATATTTATCTGCCCCTTAAATGGAAACAGATCTTGCACTGATGTCTGAGGATGCATAAAAGTATAAATGACATTGCAACAGTCATAGAAATAAAATCATGTATGTAGTAAAACTACTTTTATTCAATTATGAAATAATCATGAATATATTGTCTTCTTACTAGCAGCAGCAAGTACTTGTTATTACAATGTGAAATAAAAAAATTAGCACACAGTTACAAGAAATGTTAAATAAATATTTTAACATATGTTGAAATTTTTAGATTGTGATCAATGTTGTTTCCATGACTGATGTAATGAAAAAGATTTAAAAGCATGTTGGCTTTCGATAGATCTTAGTTTTTGTAGTATTATATTCACACAAAATCCATGAATTGTGAAAACAGCCTGGCTTGTATCATGAGTCTCACTGCACGTTACATTGTTTCTTTGTATTAGGAAAGAGGACAAAAGTTGCTTTCCTGTAAAACCAAAGATATGGCGCAAATTATAGTTTATATTACAAATCTCAGGTTTCTGTGGTACATACCCAAAGCTTCACATTCTGCAAGGATGCACCTTGTAGTGTACAGTTTTGTCTCGCTGGTCAGGTATTTTGGCAGCTGCTCACTGATGTTGATACGGAATTGAAGTGCCGATTTACAGAACGTGCCATCGATGAGAACGCTATATGGAGCATTGATGCCGAAACCACTCTTGTAGAAGGTCAGAATCCGTCGAACGTGTTTTTGTCGTTTCACTTTCATGATCACATTTCAGTCTGAAAACTTTCAAATTAATTGTGATTACAATTGCATGTACTGGTGATTAATGTTTCAACTTGACATATGTACATCTGGGCCTAAACTGCAAAAGTTGCCAGATGGATGGGTCAGTGGCATTGATGTGGTTCTGATGGGCCTAAAGTATTTTTTGCTATGAGTAAGTTAGGCATAATAGTAGATGGGCTTTTGCACATGTGCAGTCAGTGAAGAGATTGACACCCTCCCCCAATTCAGGTCAGGGGGCAGTTTCATAAAGCCTGCTTACAACGTAGTAACGGGCGATAACTTGTCGAAAGCCTAAAACGTTGTAACGTTACGCGAATTGCATTTCACAAGTCTGCTCCATAGTTGCACTTAGGCTGCGCCATGTATTTAGTAAGCATAATTTTACGCTAGTTGAAATGTTTACGTGATGCTCCCCATGTTCGTTGATGCTCCCAACACGCCCACTCTCAACTCATTATTTTAATGGTTACACTGGATATGCTTTACATTCATCATAGCTTGTCATTTACTGTACGAACGGCAAAGGCGGCAGCTATAGTGAAAAAGGGTGTCTAGAGACAACACAAATACAGGGATTCCCCACCGCGATTTAATCAAGTCCATTTTACGTCGATTTGTTTATGCGAATGCTAAATTGGTGTCATGAAACTGACTGTAAGCTACACTGAATAGGTGTTGTTAGCTGGGACCAGTAGACCACATAATAGCTTGTAAAGTTACGCGGCTTTATGACACCGGCCCCTGTTCATTATTCAGTATATAGTGTTGTGTGTATGTCTAGTCTCTATATGACTATACTATATAGTGTATACATGCTTATGGAATCTTCGGTAATCTTCCAGTTAACTGGCCTAAGTTATTAGGGCCTTTTCAAAATAGTTTTACCAATTTTTTTCAATGTGTATATGTTTGGAATGTCATTCTACATCCGGTACAAAGACACATATTTTTTAATGCCTTAGATCAATTTAATGCCGCAGAGTCAACATAAATAAGCTATTGTCACAAAGCACAAGCAGTTGGCACATTACAGACACATCAGATCCGCAAAGGCAATGTCTTGCTTGTGCATTGCAAAGTCTAAATAAAAACAATTAGCAATTTTGTTTTATTTAAGCTTAAAACAATTAAATCTGCATTATACAGAATAAAAATTAATGATGTAGCCTTAGTTTTGGGGACATATTCGCAAATTGCCCGACATTGCCTTTGCGGTCATGATGCGTCTGGGGTGTGCCAACTGCTGACACCCTGTGATATCGGCTTATTTATGTCGACTTGACGGTATTAAATTGCTCTAAAAGTAAAACACAATTAAAAAAATATATTAACTTCTTTGTATTGGAAGTGATGTAGAAGGACATTCCAAACATATACAGTACACATAAAAATGTGGTAAAACTATTTTTAAAAGGCCCAAATAATTTAGGCTAGTTAACTGGAAGATTATCCAATCTGAATCTTTCATGCATCTGGCTGAAGCTTAGTATTACATTATGCTTGTGCTGTGAAAGTTGGGGAAATTAAAAAGTAATCGTCACGTCATACTCATTAAAGTCATTTGTCTCCTATCCACCGCACCACCACCAGCAAAGGGAACGGGGTACTGTTAGTAGTACTGCTACTGCCTGGTCCGGTAGGGGGAACCCATATACAGCTGTAGTAGGCATAGAAAGAAAATAGGGCTTAATAGCCACACGAATAAAATGAAAAAATCGATGGTCATGCTGCACGAATGATGAAATTATTAACTTAAATAAACGGTATATCATGTACACGGCAAAACAGGTTTTTCTTACAGTTTATCCAATATAAACAACATGCCATGTCAACATGTGCTTGTCAAATGGGCGCAGCCATATTGGAAATCTCGTTAGAATGAGACTGTCGACGCACGAGATGTTGAAATATCTACATTATCCATCTAAATATTTAATTCCCATTGCTTTGTTTGTAAATAATATTAAAATCTAATTCATTTATATCATGCTACTGAAATGATGTTGGGGTTATTCATATGTAAAAGAAAACGAAATCACGTGGTCTTTCACGGCAACAAGATGGCGGGTCGGAGCGATAGCCAAGTGGAGTTTGTGCAACTAGATGGCCTGGTGAGTAATTGTATATACAAATAATCAGTACTCCGATTCATTTTAGCTGCCCTTTATACATATTTTTCGGTCTGTGGTTAGTAGGATTTTATTACATGTGATTTGTGGCTGCAGCATATGGTAATCTGTGAAGGCCGACAAGAGACTAGAGGAAACACCGGGTGAACCGCGTAGCCGGTCATTTCGCTGTCCAGATTGTTCAGTATATAAATGTCCAAGTTCGTTTACTGCCACAAGGTTGATACATTTGATGGCATAGTTGAACAAAAAATCGCGATTTTTTTCATCAAATAATAAAACTGAATTGGAATAAATCCATCACAGTCCATACCACACCAATGAGCCTATGATTCCAACTGTTGTCACCAGGTGGTGCTGAAGATGATCAAGCACTGCCAGGAGGAGGGGGCAGGGGGAATGGACCTGGTACAGGGGGTTCTTCTTGGTCTTGTGGAGAACAACCGACTGGAGGTGACAAATTGCTTCCCCTTTCCACGCCGCACTGAGGATGATGACTTTGATGAAGGTAGGCAGGGGTGTGTCTCCATGTCTGACTTGAATACAACCATCAATATATATCATAGTTATGTTCACTTATGCGGTCAGTTCTGTCTTGCCAACTTAAAAACATTGTTTGCATAATTTGCAGTTGCACTTTTGTGCAATTTATCAGTTAATCTCAAATAATATCTGAAAATATGCACATTCCAGCACAATTTCATGCAAGTTGAATACAAGTCATTGACTTGCCAGTTTATTAAGCTTTGCACATACTCAACATATTTTGTCCTTCTGGAATAAATAAAATACACCTTTAATTTTTTTAAAGCAAATATACACTATCTTATTGTTGTCGTCTTTTATTTTGTAGTCACATATCAGATGGAGATGATGCGGAATCTTCGACATGTCAACGTCGATCATCTTCATGTTGGCTGGTACCAGAGCACCTACTATGGATCATTCATCAACAAGAACTTTCTAGATTCACAGTTCAACTACCAGAGCTCTATAGAGGAATCAATAGTGCTCATATATGGTCAGTGTTGTCCATTTGCTTCTTTTATTAATAACAAATATTGCCAATATTTATATGTAAACAAATTGTACAGTTGTTTTGAATGTGGAATATTTGATGTTTCAGCTAGGCATGGTAGTTTTTATTTGAGTGTACAATAACAAACTTTTTTAACATGTATACCAATGAGGGAACTATCTGTAGAAGCTTGATGATCATATTTGATTATCTCTATTAAATTAATATGCTGATTAAATTGTATTACCTCCAGGGCCTCAGTTGATGCCTAGATGGATAACGTAATGCTCACAAACCAAAGTTGTTGATGTTCTCCTTGTGCCTTAGATGTGGGATAAGACTTGCCTTGATTTTTTATTAGACATTTTATCTTTCCACTCATTCATCTCCACCAATCTTCGTAAATTTCATAATTTCATCTGCTCTTTATCTTCTTTTCAAGTTCACCAAAATTTCTGTATAAGTGTCCACATACTCTATTCTCCCATATCAGTGTGGATTTCCACTTGTCCTTTTGTCAATCTCTTTGAGGGCATCTGCTTTCAACAGAAGCAGGTCCAAGCCTCCAGCCCATGTTAAAAAGGGCAGTCCATTCCTAGTTTTTAAATTATTAATATTACGTTAAGACTATTGATAGCACTGTGCCATTCAAATCATGTTTTAAGCCCTCAACGACGTCCGCAATTTCAAGGGACTGACCCTGCATCTACAAAATGGTAAACAAAACATCCAGTTTAAAACAACCTTTGTTGGCTATATTGCTGAGTTGGCAGCAATGCCCTTTTAGATTCCACAATTTCCAATTCTTTCCTTGTGTATTCTTTTCACTTCTACAGTTCATTTCACTGAGTTTTTCTCCCCACAGACTTGCACTTTCTCTTGTTGTGTTAATCATCATCATGGAGCATTAACTGTTTACATGCTGTCACAAGAAGTACTAGTTCTTTGTTATTAACCCATTTGTTGTTACGTGATTGTAGACCCACTGCGGACAGCGAAAGGTCACCTGACGTTGCGAGCCCTGAGACTTACACCTGCCATCATGAACTTGTATAAAGAAGGCGATTTCTCACCTGAGAGGTTCGCATTGGATCTGTTTGTACATAGATGTAAAGCTGTGTTGTTGATTTAGGCAGTTTTAGCGTCCTTATGGGTAGTGGTGTTTCAGTTACTAATATTTAGTCTTATTTGGTGATTCATGTTTTATACCTTAATTAAGTGGTTACAATCTCAATTAAGTGGTGAATGATTGTTTTTATTATATAAAGAAGTATTTTAGTGAATGTGTACAATTACTTAATGATCCAAATTCGTCGTGAAAAAATGTCATTGACATAAATGAAAACAATGTTTTGCAGCATGAAGAAGTCGGGCGTGAGCTTTGAGAAGCTGTTTGATGAAGTCCCGGTTGTTATCAAGAACTCACATCTTGTCAATGCTACGTTGTGTGAACTCGATGACGTTGCACCCAACCAGAACAAGTACAACTACCTTGACCTTGCGACTGCGTGAGTATAAATAAGTCAGTCATTGATGTAATGATGTTTGGTGTAATTAACTTGAGGATTCACTGCAGGAAGAGTACTGAATCGGTTATTGTTAATATGAAACAATGCAAATGCACAGCACATCAGTTGACCCAACAATAATGCAAAAGAACGTCTATAATCTGTAATAATAGTAATAAATTCCCTGTCAACTTCACACCTAGAGACAATTTTCTGGATGACAGTCTTATTAAGCGTTTCATGGCCAGTATTTAGGCTGTTTTACGGTTAATAACTGCAGTTTATCAGACAGAGTACCTTCAGCAAATTCTGTATTGAGATGTTATAATTTATTTTGAAATTGAGGTGCTGACATCCTACATACATTTAAGCCATGTAGCATATATCCATTTTTCACGTAAAGTTGAATTTTTACACCATTACACTTACTGCCTTACATTATTAATTGATGCTTCAGAATGGTGTGATTTTGTATAAGTTTTGTATCAACACCTCTCAATAATGGGTTTGTAAATGGTAGGCAGGACAGAGTTCGCAATGTGTCACCTCTGCAGGTGATAACACTATCAACACCATCTAATGAGAGTTACTGTGTTAGCCATGGTGACCACCTGTTAAGATCAATATCTATTAACTAAATGATTTGCATTCGTTAATTTAATTCTTGGTGTCTGGTGCACTGAACCAAGAGCCTGCTCCTGTCGGGAGTAGTTCTCTGTGCACAAGTGCAGTGAACTCTTTGTCCCACCAGCCCTTTCACAATCAAAACCAACTTGCACGTTACCGTGCTATGCATGCTCCTTGTTTTATTTTATTTTTTATTTTCCAAAGAATTGTATATACGTTTATTTACTATAACAATTAAAATATTAAACATAAACATGTTATTAATATAAACCACCTTAGAAATTACGCCTGCTTCTGACTCGGGCTGATATTTTGAAACTCATTACCAGAACATACAAGATACAGATGTTTGAAATATACAGGGTACATGTATTTTAATAATGGTTTATGAATTGGTTGGAGTTAGTGTAAACCCATGCAAATGTGCTGTATGTCATATGTACTCCACCAAGCCAGCCTTGCAATGTTAAAAGATGTACCCAGATACTTAGAATCAGTGTTTTGTTTACAATTTCATTTTGTTGCATGCCCAGCAGTCAATGCTAAAGCACCACATAGGGAATGTATTAATAATCAAATATGATACATTGTTTCTTGTTACTGGCATCTGTAGGTCTGTGCTCGAGAAGAACCTTCAGATGATGATTGACAGCATCGACTGTCTGAACCAAGACGCAAACAAGTTCTTCAACTACCAGCGACAGTTTGCCAAGCAACAGCAGGCGAAACAACAACACATACTCAAGCGGGTAGGTGTCTCAGGAGACAAGGTTTCACATGGCAAATTGTGTTCAACATCGTTCTATCACTGCTTCTGTTAGCAGCAAATTCACTTCCCTCTTGCAATAGAAATGTGACCACCACAGCGGATGGGTATTAAATCTCAGAGGCTCATTATGCACACAAACTAAAAATAGCTGTCTAGGTCATGTGCCATCAATGCTGTGTGTGAATAAAACTATAAAAAAAGGAGTCTAATACAAAATAATAATTATATAATGTTACTGCTGTATATATTTAAATAGTCACAAGTGTACATATATTGATGGCATGATTTCATTTCTTGTAATTACTGTGGTTGTATTTCTGTGCATGTGATAAGTTTGTTATATTTCATTGATCTGTATACAACATTTATGTGCATTTTATATGTACATGAAAAAGTGCACACACACCACACGCACGCGCACACACACGCGCACACACACACACACACACACACACACACACACACACACACACTGTTAGAACGATTCCATCTTGTTCCCGACAATAAAATTTTCATGTTCTCTCATTGGTCCCTCATTTCTGTTTCAGCAACAAGAGAATGCAGCTAGAGCGGCCCGCAGTGAGCCGCCACTGCCGGAGGAGGACATTAACAAGTTGTTCAAGCCCCTGCAGGCTCCGCCCCGCCTCGACCCCCTTTTGTGGGCCGGCCAGGTCGACAGCTACGCCGCACAGATCAACTCATTCAGTACGCAGAGCTTTGGCAAACTCTTCATGGCCGAATCCTTACACAAGGAGCCAGGCAAATAGATGTGCCAAAGTTTGCGGAAGACACTGTTTGGGTGGGGGAGAGGTGTAGGAACATTGTCAGTTGATGTTGGTATGAAGTAAATGTTTCAAACTTTGTTTTGTGTTCAGTTGTGTTTGATTTGTAATACTGCAGATCCATGTAATGTTTTAGTGACGTGTGTGTGCACTGATCCGACCAGACATGGGGTCAAATGCATCAAAATATTTAAATACAAATACTATTGAGGGATTCAAATACTTTGAAATGCTAAAGTATTTCAATACAGTTCTTTTGAAATACATTTCACTTTCAGGATATGTTACTATATGTAGGTAAAAGAAAAGAAAATCATATCAAGACATCTAGTTTATTGGCATTAGTGTTTCACTCATACACCATTTGAACTAATCTTCTAAGCATTAACGAAGCAATTATTTCAAGAGCACAGGAGTTTTGTCAAACTTCTAACAACCTAGAAGGGTTAAGCCTGGTGTTAGGAATGTCGTGTTCAACAATACGGATGTTTTCAATGGTAAAAAAATAACTGGTAGACCATCCATCACTCTATACTTCCCTGTTTCACCAAAGATTGACAATACTCGAGTCACAAACGAGGCTTATATTGAGTGGTGTATCAGCGATATAATAAATATCTTCAGTATATGGCAAATAGACTATCCTTAAAAAAATACATTCTACTGTACACCAAAACTATGTGGAACAGAACCATCCCAATCCAGCTTCCGTTTCTTGGCTGTACCAGGAGGTCATCAAAGAGTGCAATGACGTTTGATTCTGGCAACAGATCCCCAGTACCCACAAATATCCAGTAGGTGTCGCCACATGATGGCGATATCGTATGAGTATTTTCGTGACCGTGTAAGCTGTTTTTATCGCTGATTCGTGATCAAGTGCAACAACATGAAGCATGATTTTAATATTTTTTTCTTAAAAAGATTAATTTTTGTGGCCATTATTCGCGGAGAGTAAAAGATTGTGTGAATTGTTAAATTATTAGGCATTCAAATTCAATAAAAAATGTGAGATTAATTTAATAATTTTTGATGAGCCTCGACAATGAGTAACAAAATAAAGGTGTACATTATACGTAATTAAGATGGCTCTTTCAACAACTTCAGTTCGTCGTCATTTAATTCCTGTGTGACTAAAGATTGTCTTGATCGTTTATTAAAGTTCGCTTCATGCCAAAGTCGGACAAAATGCAGGCAGACGTTAGTTAGCTAGAGGGAAATGTGTGCGTACCATCCAGAGAATTTACGTTCAAACAGAACAAGGAACTCGTAGGCCTATTACGATTCCAAACAGCGCTTGGTGTTTTTTCTCCGTAGAGACGTTAGGTTACGTTTTTATACAGCTGCACTGGATGCTATGGCTTTATTCTCACACGATGACCGCTATCGGCTGTGTTTTCCCACACGCTTTCTCCCTCCTCCACATTTTTTATAATTACTTTCTTTTAATGTGGTTAGCTCTGACTTCTGCGGTCTCCTTGTCTGGCAGCCTCTGTGGCAAGATGGCGGTCCGCCTCTCTATGTGCACCGAGGAGGGCAGATTGGTGAAGGCACAAGAATTAGCACTGTTAGGCTAGTTTTGTACATTGTTCACGTTACAAGGTATCCTTACTTGATTGTCTTCGCGCTGAGAATAACATAAGCCGGAAGTGACGTCTTGTTGGCGCACTTTGTTGTTTTCGGTATTCCTTGCTTCATTTCAGATGATTAACATTTCCTTCACTTCACTAGCTGTGTAATTGCTGCTATCTTTTATCTTCCTGTGAATTCCATTCTGGTGCTTATTTCGTAACTAGTGTAGTACCTTTCAAAAAGTGTATGTGTCCAATCAAAACATTAAAAATATTTTTGTGTTGGTTTGGTTTAGCTTGTGCGTGGGTTCTATGTTGGGGATTTTTTTTAAACCAGTTACATTTTTAGAATATTTCTGAGGCATTTATTGGTGAAAGTTTAGTTTAATATTTGTTGCTTCTGTAATTTCATCTCTCCGAGCCGTAATAAAGTATACAGACCTAAACGGTAAAGACTAAATGTTAAATGGTAATAATAAATAATTATACGAATAAATAAAGCTTCTAAAATAGTAATGTTTAATATAAACTTATCAACAATAAATTAATAGATAAAATAATAAATGAAAATTCAAATAGATTAACAAGTTATAGTTAAGTAAGATTTTAAAATAATTTGTGAAACTATAATTATGGTTAACATACATTCATCATGTTACAGACTACACATTTGGGCGGTGAGGATGTTTTAAAATATACGTACTTTGTAATACATAACATGTGGGTTTTTTTGCAACGAAAACGAACAGACACCCGCTGTATTACCCAACGCACGTCTCCCAATCAATCTGCCCCGATTAAAACCCACCCAACCTTCTCCCGGTGTCACTGATCCGTGGCGGTTCCTACGAAGGTTTCGCGAGTTAATTATTGCCATGGAAACGTCTATGTTTCGAAGTTAAAGCAACAACATTATTCTTCAGACGCTAATTTACTCGGAGCACCACAAGAGTCTTAATTAACGAAGCCTTTGTAAAACGTCTGCACCGATAAGTGTAATTCACTGTATCGCTGTCTAAACGCAGGCGCCGCGGGAAATCGGTTCTGTGTGTGATCTAGTGGCATGTATAGATTTAGTGCAAGGTCGACAATAATAGAGTAGGCCAAGTATAGCCAGCCTCAGTTACTCATTTCTCTGTCATGATATGGTATAAAAAATAGCATAGATTACTATAACAACTTACATTTAGTTCTTCTTCAGACTCCAGTAGCCATGACGTTTGTTGAAGGTTTTCCAGGGTGCTACGAGTCTTTCGTGCCACTAGTATTTCTGTCGGCCTTGTATGTGTGGGGATATTTATTTAATATTGCTATGTAATAATACTTTGTGCCGGTAATAACTGTTGCGTGTTTACGATATTTGCGTTGCGGTTCTTGTTTTTTGTTCCTTTGTCAATCTTACCGCGAAGCCAATGCTGAACATTAGTCGAGCAATCCAAAACAATGCGCAAAGTTATTATATATTGTTTTAAATACAAACATACATTTCGAATTATGTCTAGTCATCGACATGCACTAGCGTTAGGTTCCTATGGTCAAATTCTTTGATCTGATTTTGGAGAAAAAATATATATGAAAATTCTGTAGATTATTTGTTTCCCAAACAAGCTGAAAACCACTCTAGAAAGAAGACATTTCCATCACCGTATGTGCGGACGACAGTTAACGCAACCCAACTCACTGTCCCGTAACTAGGGACAACACCGATGACTTCTTGACAGTTGCCGCCATCTCTTTCCAATTTCTGCCTTCTGTCTGGGAGGTGTTAGAAGTCAAACCAGTCCCCACGTGGATTTTGTCTTCCTTTCTTTCTTTCTTTCTTTCTTTCTTTCTTTCTTTCTTTCTTTCTTTCTTTCTTTCTTTCTTTCTTTCTTTCTTTCTTTCTTTCTTTCTTTCTTTCTTTCTTCTTCTTCCTCGCACAATGCCTTGCACGGTGGTTTATGCAAGGCCAGTTGATATAATAACATGACCATTCCACTTTTGCTTTCGTTTCTTGACTGTCGTCAGGAGGTGAACAGTGAAGGCGGAAGTGAAATGATGACTTTCCCCCGCTAGAGGGCGTGAGCCATGCGGAGTGGCAGAAGCCAATGCAGCCCACTTTGTGTCAAAAGCTGCGTTGGTCAGGACTGGCGCAGTTGTCGGTACATTCCGACCCAGCAGTTGTGTAATGGGACTGGACAGTTAGTGTATCTCAACAGGGCGGTTTGTGAATTCCAACCAGACGGTTGGTTTATCTTTACTGTCAGTGTATTTCAGGCAGATGTTCGATGCATTCGACCAAATTATTGTTGCTTTGCGACAAAGCTTTGTCACATATAGGCAGCGAGACATTCTGATCTGGAGATAATAAAGAGGAAGAAGTGGGACCTAAACGACCCCTCATACAATGGCCTAAACGACCCCACATACAGTGGCCTAAACGACCCCACGTACAGT